>JAUCBJ010002090.1:0-26959 GCA_032718475.1 Nemertoderma westbladi | reverse complement strand
CACAACACTAAACTGGGATTATATTTATTAAATAATCACCATCAGGCATTCTTAATCTTATCTCATAATAACAATGAGTCGTTTATAGACCTACTAAAAATAACCATTTTCACTATATTTTAACAGGATTTAACTTATTAATAATAATAATAATAAATGTACCTGCCCTGGATAGGTTGTACCGATTAATACTAGGTTATAATAATAATAATAATAATAATAATAATTTATAGAGCGCCTTTCTGGGCATTATTTCAAGGCGCTATAAAAAATATCACAATATAAAATTTACTGCATTAAAAACAAAGACAACGCTAAAAAAGGAAAGAGTTAAAAATATATGTTCTCTGTGAGTTAGATGACATATTCCTGTTTAAAAATATGTGTTTTGAGTCCCGCCTTGAAGGCATTTAATGTTGGCGAACGTCGTAAGTTGAGGGGTAGAGTGTTCCATACTGTAGGAGCAGCGATGGAGAATGCCCGTTTCCCAGGCGATACCGGGGGACGACTAGCAGCCCTGCATCACGGGATCGTAGCAGGCGAGGGGGGTCGTAAGGCGTCAGTAGGTCTACCAAATATGATGGAGCACAGCCATTAAGACATTTGTATGTTAAGAGAGCTATTTTAAACTGAATGCGGCGATTAATCGGAAGCCAATGCAGGTCTTTAATGACTGGAGTAATGTGGTCTCTCTTCCTAGTACCAGCCAGCAATCGTGCTGCCGCATTCTGTACGTTTTGTTTGTAATTTCTTTATGAACTTAACTGGCAGACCATAATAGAGGGAGTTGTTGATGCCCAGTTTGCCTGTCACTAGGGCATGAATCAATATTTCGAGGTCGTGTCTGGACAAATACCGTTTCATCTTTGATATATTACGTTGAAAATGTTAAGTGTGAGTCCATAACACACCCAATATTACGTGCTAGTCACTATTGTGTCAGCACCACATTGAACTGTCGGAGGGACTACGTGGCATCCGAAACGATTCTGCAATAGGAGTAACTCGGTCTTATCATCATTCATCTTTAATAGGTTAGACCTCATCCATGTCTTTATGTTACGTAGATAATTATCAGTAACTCCAACTACTGATTCTATACACATTCAGGCTTAAAGGCAATGTAGATTTGTGTGTCATCTGCGTAAAGGTGGTAGGTTAGACCGTGCTTTCTTATAACAGTTGAAAGACTGCGAGTGTATATACTAAATAGAAGCGGCCCCAAAACGGAGCCTTGGGGCAAGCCATATTTAAGGGCATTGCGCTTTGAGTAAGATCGACCAATGCGAACTTCCTGCGTACGATCGGATAGATATGATCTAAACCATTCTATGGCATTACCAGTTACTCCAATCTCTAATTCCAGGATGTGCAACAGTTTACTATATGTTCTACCGTATCAAATGCAGCACTAAGGTCAAGCATTAGCATTAAGTACAGCCGATCCGTTGTCGATTTCCCTCAGTATCCCATCAGTCACAACTAGTAGAGCAGTTTCGGTGCCATGGTATTGGCGGTAGGCACTTTGAAAGGGTTCATGTAGTCCATTTAAGTTCAGGTGTCGCATGAGTTGGATAGATATCACTTTCTCACAGAGTTTAGCGATGTACAATAGATTTGAAACAGGCCGAACATGTTTTAAAATCTCAGGATCCAACCTCATCTTCTTCAGCACTGGGGTAATAATCGCTTCTTTGAACATTGTGGGGACAGTTGCCATCGTCAATGATATATTTATAATCATTGTTATAATTGGTAACAATAGTGCCATTGACAGTTTAACTAATTTTGTTGGAATTGGATCACGTGGACTTGATTTTGACCTTGACTTGATTTTGACTTGATTCTTTAATTAGAGATTCAGTAGTTTCCGGTGAGATTTCAGAGAATCGTTGTAAAGGATCACCTTTACTAAATGGAATCTTAATGTCAACAAGTGGATCGGATTGCTCAAAGTTGGCAACGGGTGGGTTAACGTGCAGATGCGGGTCTTGTTGGTTACAACAATGCACACTTTCTTTTAGTAACTACCTGCTCAGTCGTTAAAGTTTCACGTATATCATTAATTTTCTTGTCAAAAATAGTCGGCGAACATATTTGCCAGCTGAAGGTCTGAGTCATGAGTCGGGAGTGTGCTGCTGTTGTGTCTGTAGAGAATTTTGTTTGCCACAGAAAACAGTGTTTTCTGATCTCCTGAATTTTCATTAATAATATTTATATAAAAAGATTCCTTTGCTGAAATGATTGTGTCCACCACCACTTTGCATTGTTGTCTATACAATATTATACAGTCAACACTTAGTTTGGACTTTCTATATCTTCGCTCCAGTCTCCTCCTCTTCCTTTTCTCATTCGCTATATCTACATTATACCACTTCGCCCTTGGTAGTACAGGAACAGTTTTAGATGTGCTGTCGTACTGTGTAAAACGTACTGCTGTGTGGTACTGCTGTATACAGTACTGCTGTACTGCACGATGCAGGCCTAACATCTGTTGTCTGACAGCTGACTGTCTGATTGCTATGATAAGATAAGATAAGATCGTTCTTTTATTAACAATACTTTAGCGTGCTTCGAAAAGTGACACCAAAGGCAGTACAAAGGAGAGTACTGATAGTTACGTTAATAAGCGTCAGTTAGAGGCTGTCCAAGACAACCTGTTAGTACAAATATTAAAGACTACGTACAGTATAAATACATAAATGTAACAATTACTGACAATAGCAACCCGTCTAGCCGCCTCACCCTGTAGGTAACTACAATAACAAAACCAAACAACACAAAACAACATCACAAATATAGCCAATATACAACACAGAGTTATAATACACAACACAACAACAAAAACAATAACTGAACGCAATAACAATAACAATAACACAATAACAATGCCGGGCTTTACAAGTTTAATTTGCAGGTCAATCATTTGAATTTATAATATTGTAATTGTGTTTATTAGTTTCCGTCTGTGATTAAATAATTATGTAATTTCTTCACGGGCGTAGCGAGTTAGAAAATGATTTCTTACTTTGTTTTCAAAGAGTGATAATTTATTGATTTTCCTAATGTCTAGAGGGAGAGCATTCCAGTGTCTGATTAGATTTAGTGTTAAACTATTGTAACCATGAGTATTTTTAGTTGCGGGGATTTTAATTTTGAAAGTTCTTGTGTTTAACTTTGTGTCATTGTGTTTTAGTAGATGCAGTTCTAATTGTTGGAAAGGGACACTTAAATTATTTATATATTTGAAAAAGAAATTAATTGCGAAATTTATCTCTATAGGCCGAGATTAAAGGAATTTTTGCTTTCCTACGTAATTCAGAACCAGATTTATCTCTTATTTTAGTGCCGTAGATGGTTCGCAGTGCCATATTCTGTATTTTTTCGAACTTATAAAGTATATTATTATAGCCATGACGTTGATGTAAGGAGTGAAGCAATATGCAGCAGTAGTGGTGGTGAGGCAATATTAATGATTTATATATATTTATTTTGGTGGCTGTCGGAAGTTGGCCTTTTATTTTTCTGAAGGATGATAGTGCAATTGACATTTTTTGCAGTGCTTTATCTATTTGCTCTTTCCAATCAAGAGAAGTATTTATATGGACACCTAAGTATTTAACTGTTTTGCTTTGATCTAATTTTGGAGAGTCCTGAATATTGAGTGTTATATTTTTAGTTTGTTTGTCGTTTTTGCGTGGTGAGAGAAGTAAAAATTCTGTTTTAGTTTTGTTCATTTGTAGACTGTTTTTTGCATATATTTCCGAAATATGATTAATATTTTGTTCCAGAATAGATGTTGCTGTGTGAGGGTCTTTGTCGGTTGCATACATAACGGTATCGTCCGCATAAAAGGTTATATTTGAAGTATTAGGTAAATGTTCCGGAAAGTCATTTGTGTAAAGAGAAAAGAGTAGAGGGCCTAAAAGTGTGCCCTGTGGTACACCTCTTTTTTCTGTTGCCCATGGGGACAATACATTGTTTAGTTTTACTCGTTGTTTTCTGTTTTCTAAGTAGCTATGAATTAAACTTATAGCTGTTTGTTCGAAACCAATATTCGATAATTTTTCTAATAGGGTTTTGTAATCGACCGAATTGAATGCTTTACTTAAGTCTAAAAATCCTATCGCTACATAGTTATTCGAGTTTAGTGCTGCTTTCCAACATTCACTTAGATAGACAACAGTGTCTGTTGTTGAATAACCAGCACGAAAACCGAACTGACGAGAAAACAGCAAATTGTTGCGTTTTATATATTGTTGAATTTGCAGTGCTATAATTTTTTCGAGTAATTTTGCCAGTGGGTGAATAATTGATATCGGTCTGTAATTTGTTGGATCTAATATGTCTTCTTTTTTGTAGATCGGGATGACAATTGCCTGTTTGAGTCTGTTCGGGAAATATGATTGAGTTAGACAGCAGTTGAATATATGTGTTAAAATTATAGCGATTTTGGGGTTTAACAATTTAAGTATTTTTATTGGAATATTTGATGGGCCACTAGGTTTATCTTCTTTTAGTTTTGATATTATTTGGTGTGTTAGTAATGGTGAGATGTTTGCAAATATGAATGTAGTTTTAAGTTTCTTACCAGATATACTGCATCTCCCTATACTTGAATGAGCTGGATTGCCATTGGTTATAAATTTACCTAGGTTGATATAAACTTCGTTGAATATTGTTGCAATAATTTTTTTGTCCGTGTGTAACGTCCCCTTATGTTTTACTTCATTTACAGTTGAGTTTATTTTGTATCTTCCTAGTATTGTATTTATGACATTCCAGCGCCCCCTTGAGGTTGTTTGATTAAGGAATTTATTTTGCATGTATTTATTTTTTAGGTATTTATTAGCGCAATTAAATCTGTTTCTGGCGTTTTTATATTCATCAAATGCAGTAACTGTTTTAGTTCTCCGCCAAATGTGAAGTGCATTATATTTGTTATTCCTTAGTGTTTCCAGCTCTGTACACTCCCACTCTGACGTAGTTTTGTATTTATTTGAATGCTTTACTAGTTTACGCTTTATTGGTGCGTGGTTATTAAGTATATGTTCAAGTGTTTGTTCAAAAATTTCAATTTTTTTGTCAATATCAGTTACAAGATATAAATTTCCCCAATTTACGCTGTTAATATCTGCCAAAAAGGCCGAATTGTTGAATTTATTAAAGTCCCTGAAATTTATCCATTTATTGTCTGATTTATTGGAGCTCTGCTTGTTTGAGAAAAGGTTTGTTGTGAGTGTTAGTACAGTATACTCATGATCTGAGTAGAAGCATGGGAAAACTTTACATTCTTGGACGATGTTGTGATCTAAGTTTGTTATTACCAGGTCTAGTAATGTTGCTGATTTTCTACTGTATCTCGTTGGTTCAGACCTGTTATGGGTAGTTAAGCCAAGTGTATCTAATGTGGATATTAGTTCCTTTGAACTTGGTGCATTTGTACTTAGAATATTAATATTAAGGTCACCTTGAATGATTATTTTAGCATTCGGTTCCAATAGCAAGGCTGTTTCAATTTCCTCTGATATTTCGTTTATGAACTCAGACTTGTTTGCTCTGGGGGGATTATATACTGTACATAATAATGTCGTTTCAATTTGGATCCAGATAGATTCTAGTTTATTATTTTCTTTAATATCTGTGCGAACCCTACTACTTAGTCCTTCGGGAATATATACTATTAAACCACCCCCTTTTTTGTTTCTCCGATCCCGTCTGTATGTTGTGTAACCAGGTATATTGATAACCGAGTTGTGGTGAAATTTCTTGAGCCACGATTCTGAGACGGATAATATTAAGTTGGGGGCGCCCTTAGCTAGTTCTTTTAGATGCTCTGAGTTTTTTACGAGACTTCTTGCGTTTATATGCAAAAATTTGGTATTATTTTTACTTTCATTAATATAGTTGTGTATATTATATTTTTGTTGCAATTTTTGCTTGTAGTTAAATATTTTGTTAGATTCTACTTTCTGCTTATTCCTATTAGATGTTTTATTTTGTTGCCTCTGTGGCCCGGGATTAGAATGAATATCACCTGCCTTAAGGAGTAATAGGTTAATTGTAATTGATAGTATAAAAAGTGTATCTAAAATTGTAGTACGGTACAAAGTGAATGATAATGCTAAGCTACGCAATATGAGTAACAATAATTTCTTGTTAACTTTATTTAATTTCGGTCTACGGACGAATGTTGGTATATTATTTTTGATTGTTGTAAAATAAATTGGATTGTTTAGGATAATAATAATTAATATAATGTTGACTATGCTTGCCTCTTTTATAGTTAAATTAGTTCTGCTGTCTAAATTAATTTGCGCTGGTCGTTTGGATACTTTAAATAAGTTTGTACGAAACTGGTGTAATAAAAATCGTAGTAGAGTATTTTGGGTAAGTTTACTAAAAGGTTCACGATGTGTATGACGCACGAGTTTTTTTAGTAATAAGAACATAATAAGTAAAAAAGTTTGAATCATTTGTTGGAAAACCAATAAAAATTTTAAAGTTGATGAATGTGATGACTTTAAGTTAGGTAATATAAAGCTACATACAAACAAAACAATCCACAGCCCGGCAAGGTTGCAGAAACAGAATATAATATTGGTTGGTATATTCATCGTACATTTAATTAGATTTAAGAAGGTTATTTGATGTAAATTTTTGTTGTGCTTCAATTTTGTTATAGAAAAAATTATAGCAATAAGTGCAGCATTTAATAAGATTATCGTAAACAGTGATGTACTCAAAATATACCAGAACCCGTAAATGGGTTGCACCAGAGTATCAACAAAGAGAACTAGAGAAGGCCAGGAAAATAAGTTATAATGTGATTTATATTTATTATTGATATCAAACTCATTGTTGGCAATAACTGTAATGGTTTGTAAGTTATTGGTCAATGATGGTTGACTTACTATTAGATTAATAGATATGTTCCTGGGATTCTCATTTTGAGAAATATTACGTGAAGGGTTCATTGGAGGCAGACCGGGTAATAACTGGGAAAAATAACATACATAATTCAGTAAAATGTAAGATAATAAGAGTACGATCATTATCCATTGCTTATTATAGGTTAAAAACATATTTATTTTAATTCATATATAAAAAAGGGCTTATAGCGATTATTGAGCTTCATTATGAGCTGATAAAATATAGTTAATAAAAACATAGAGAGAAGAAAAGAAAAACAGAAATTCTAGAATATGGATAAATTGAATGAAAAACCGCGGAGCTGTATGTGGTGTGGATGCGACTACCTGCTTTGCATTACTCCTGAGATAGCATTAGTGACTGCACGAGAGATAGCTGCCGTCATGTCTGCAACCCAAGGGGCTGTTTGAGGTCGGTTGAGGGTGGGGTTGTAATCGTAGTTAGTGTTTCGAGAACTGAAATCGCTGCCCCAAATAGAAGCAGCAGTAGGACGTTGGATGTTATAGTCGCGTAGTTGGTTTGGGCTCCTCATGTTGTAAGGTGCAGTAGACTGTGCACTCCTATATGTTGGAAAAGCCGGCAATCTCTGAGACGGTTTTGGTCGCTCTCGTCGTACTATGTCTGTAAACTTTTCGCGAACGTTACAATTTAATGCTCTCGAAATACAGTTAGTAAGCATCGATATCCCTTGGCGAGATAGGTGTAATCCATCCCTAGCGAGTGCTGTTGAAAGAACAACGTTGTTGTTAGCCATGAAACTGTCCCACGCTGGGATTAGGTGAATGTTATTTTCCATTGTAAATGATTTTAGCTCAGAGTTTAGTTTCATCATTTTCTCTAGGGTGCTGATCTTTGTACTTGGAATAAGCTCCACTATGTATATATTAGTTGGGGAAAACTTTGCGAGAACAGAATCTGTTGTAGCTTTAACGTTTCCCATTATTGTCGGGATTGTACCTCCGAGGTCGTTCGTACCCAATCCCAAGACAACTGATTGTAGGTGTTCGGTGCTATAGTTATTAATAAGAGGAGGTGCTGTGGCAAAGGATAATCCGGAGTAAGAGTGAACTTGCGCCGATGTACCTATTGAACGTGGATCAGCATGACGGTAGAGAGAGCTACCGATAATTAGACAATCAGAAGCGGGATTTCTTCGCTTTGGAATGTATGAAGAACTGTGAGAGTGTGCGAGACTGGTGGAATGCGCGGGACCGGCGGAATGCGTGGGACCGGTCGTGAGCGGGGGCTCGGCGGAGTGCGCGGGACCGGTGGTGAGCACGGGACCGGTGTTGAGCGTGGAACCGCCGGAGTGAGCAAGACCGGTGTTGAGCACGGAACTGGCGGAGTGTGCGGGACCGGTAATGAGCGCGGAACCGGCGGAGTGCGCGGGACCAGTGTTGGGCGCGGAACCGGCGGTGAGCGCAGGACCGGCAGAGTGCGCGGGACCGGCGGAGTGCGCGGGACCGGCGGAGTGCGCGGGACCGGCGGAGTGCGCGGGACCGGCGGAGTGCGCGGGACCGGCGGAGTGCGCGGGACCGGCGGAGTGCGTGGGACCAGCGGAATGCGGGGGACCAGTGGTGAGCGCGGGATCGGCGGAGTGCGTGGGACCGGTGGTGAGCGTGGGACCAGTGTTGACCGCGGGACCGGCAGAGTGCGCGTGACCGGCGGAGTGTGCGGGACCGGCTGTGAGCGCGGGATCGGTGGTTAGCGCAGGACTGGGGTTTATGATATGGCCATGTATGACAGGCGCTAAGTGTTGGAAGACCATATCGTTTGTGTCATTGGTTGATTTTTGTAGAACAACTATTTGCATCTGTAGTTTAGCGATAGTTTTTCTATCAGAGTCCGCGTTTTTCTCTAATGAATCTAACCTTTCGAGTATTCGTGCTACCGGTACCGGTAGTTGTGTTGATGCGTGTGAGTTCGGTGGTCTACACGTTGGTAATAATTGATCATCAAATGAGATTGATTCGTCCCAAGTGAACGTTTTATGGCTGTTTCCATCGTTATGAACGAACAGCGGACCTACCCCCACTTCGAGAACATCTGACTCCCTATCCTCTGTAACAGTAAAAATTGTATCTAGACTGTTGTTAATATCTTCATCAGTATTTGTAGATTGGATCAAGGGTAAGCTGGGTTCATCTAACACAACACGTTCGCATCGCAAGAGAAGTTCCGCTCTTGTACCTTGTGTCTCGAGTCCATGTTCTTCCAATACTCCTTTGAGCTCGTTCATAGATAAGGAACGTATATGATCTTTCATTATTCAATTGCAGTATTGTAGAATTCATAGAGGTCGTCAATCAGGATGTATGGCAATAATCTGTGATCTCCACGGTACAATCTACACTTTACTATGATGTAAAGAAACTGGTCAAACTATCCTACACCCTACGGATATATTACCAATGGCGCTTTAAATTAGGTACTGGGTTCGCTAAATAATTAATCCTGTAATCTTAGCTTACACTCACTCAATCCAGCAATCCCTCTGAGAAGGGCAACAGCACACTGAGAAATGGAGGCCGCCGAGATCCTAAAGAAGCTGGACTCTATACAAAAACAAATATCCGATCTCCAAGTTAAAACATCTGCTATAGAGGAAAACACTAAAAACCTAGCGGGGTTAAAATCTGCAGTAAATGTTTTGGAACAGAGAAACGAGGTCTTAGAAAAAAAAGTTACAGCGTTAGACAGGGCCAACGACGATTTAGCCCAATATGTTAGAAGAAATAACATTCTACTTCACGGAGTACCAGAGAAACTCGCACAGTCAGAGGATCGCGAAGATATCAAGAAAATCCTTTCTGGAATCGATTTAGGACCGGATCGCGTAGATGTGTTCCATAGACAAGGGCCAAAAAAGTCCAGGCCTACTGCTTCTGATAAACCGCGCGCTATACTTATTCGTCTATATGGTCATTCGGCTAGGTCTTCTGCCTTTAAGGCCGGTGTTGACCACAAGCTCCCCAGTGGTGCGTATTTCACTGACCATCTGACAACGCACCGCGCTGCTCTTCTGCGGGAAGCAAAGGTCCTGAAAAGAGAAGGTTTTATCTACGCGGCTTACTCATACAATGGGCAAATATTAATTCGCCATGTTGAGAACTCAAGAGCAATATCCGTTTCTACAATCGCCGATCTCGAAAAATATAGATCTCCTGATGGTACCCAGGCGACCGGTAGTAATAATCCTGACGTTGACGTCGACTGGATTACTGTAAATGGTACTGGTAGTCATTCCCGTACAGCGCGACAATCTGCCGGTCGTCGAGGTGCTCATCACGGTGTGGAAAAGCAGCAACAAAATGTTCTAAATCGTCGACTTAGATCGGAATCAGTTATTACCGGTAATTAAAGGGTCCTAGTACAGCAATTAGGCAGAATAAAGTCCTATTCAGTTATTATTTTACTACCGGTATATATATGGTGGAGGGATCACATAAGTCTGAGACCTGCTCTTATGTGGAGGGACCGGGATCGGTACCCATTACTAATAATTAAAAAAGTACTGGTACAATATGTACAACTGAAAGTAACATGTGAGAATTTGGGATTATTGTTTATCCTTCTTAGTTTTTTTGGTTTCTATTTTTTTTTTTTTTTTTTCCCTATGTTTACCCTTTGCGTACCAATTTTCGTTGTTATACATGATACTATACCTTCCCTGGACTGCCCCAATATTTTTGCTACCGCCAAGTGGTATGACGGCACCTTTTATTTTTGCCTATTGCCATATTTATATAAACCTCATATATCGCCTATTGCCATTTATATATATATTGATAAGATTTTAGAAAACTATACCTATACCAAGTGAACCAAATTGTTATACATTATGTTTACCAAAAAGCCTCACCAGGGCCACCCCAATGTTTTCGCTACCTTTTATTTTTTGCCTATTGCCATATTTATATAAACCTCATATACCATATACCCTATAAACCAGTTCGGTACTTGGTGTTTTTGTTGCCGTTTCTATTTTTTCTTTTTTTTTCTTTTTTGCCATAAATGAACCAAATCTCCAGTTATATTTATGTGTGTATACGGTACTCTTGTTTCCAAGGTTAAATGAACCAAGGTAAACCCTACTTATATTATGTTATGAATATTATGTTTATCCTTCTATTAAGGCGCCTTTGATACTTTATTTATATGCCAGATATATAACAAAATTTATATGACGTCAGCTGTAGACATTACTATATTTTTAGCACATATTCTAGTATATTGGTGTAACCGCTGAAAAGCATACTGCTCTAAGTGACCTCCTAACAATCTCACTGGATGCACTCAAGCTCTAATAACTTACATTGTTACTTTTGTTTTTCTGAAATTACTCCAGCGGAATATACTTTTTATTGTGCTTTATGTCGTAACTCCTTTCATATTCAATGTGGCACACACCTCTCAGGTGACGATCTCTGTGACACTAATAATGATTTACAGTATCATTTTTGTACTTTCTGTAATGCTACAATTTTTCCCTTCGTTAATATCGATACTGACGATTACGATATCTTTGGTAATAAAGAGATAGAAGAGGAACTAACCAGCTCTATAATTAACAACATTAATCAAACTTTTAGCCACATAGACCCTGACGAAAATATTACAAATTTAAATATAGATAAAGGTACTGTGACTGAAAATCAATTTAACTCTATTTTGGAGAATTCCCCATCTGTAACAATGTCGGTTTTTCATTTAAACTGTCGTAGCTTGCCAAAAAACTTTTCAGCCATTACAGATTTTTTACTTTCACTAAATCATACTTTCGAAGTACTCACTTTTACGGAAACATTTTTATCCACAGACACTCCCACTGACTTATTGAAAATTAATGGTTATGATGGTCCGTTTTATGATTGCCGGGTTCTACCAAATACAGTGAAAATTAGTAAGAAAAAACTTAAAAGAGGCGGCACTGCAATTTATTTCAAAGAATCTATTAATTTTAATATGAAACCTGAACTGAGGATCGAGGGTTTTGAAAACTCATGGGTTCAACTACATCGACCAAACAAGAGGCCGCTGGTAATAGGCACAATCTATCGTCCAAATTCTGTTGAGCTACCATATTTCCTTACAAAACTTGAAAAAACAATTACAGATCTAAATAAATCAAATTGTGATATAATTTTAACGGGGGATTTTAATGTAGATTTATTAAAAACAACAAAACAGTCCAAAGATTATATCGATATAATGAATTCAATCGGCCTCGTGCAACTTATTAGCCAACCAACACGTGTCACACCATGGAGTAGAACCAATATTGACCACATATTTACAAATATAACTTCTTCGGTTTCTCAATCCGGTACATTTTTTACTAAAGTTGGCACATCAGACCATCAGCCTACGTTCATCACTCTCCAAAATTATCACAACTATTTTAAAACTACCAAAACGACCACTTTTTTTGATTATTCAAAATTCAATTGTAATAATTTTCTGCGTGACCTAAACTGCCTTGATACATGGACGTATACTGATCCATCCATTCCAAATAACTGTAAATTAGACCAATTTTATACTGATTTGGAGAAGGTCTGTCTTAAACATGCTGCCCCGAAAACACTTAAGCCCAAAGAAATTCCAACGAAACCTTGGATGACTCCTAATTTAGTTAAAAGAACCATAATTAAGAATGACCTTTACCGCGCTTTCATAAAAAATCCCACAGTAGTAAACGAACTAGCTTTTAAAAGGTATCGAAATATTTTAACCTCTGTTCTTCGGGAGGCTGAGAAAAACTATTATAAAACCCAGTTTGAAAAATGTTCCAATAATAATCGCAAAACTTGGCGTATAATAAACTCAGCCCTAAACAAAAGTGGGAAATCGGCCGCTCCAAAAAAACTGACTGTGATAACAGGCGATGTGATCGAAACCCTAACTGACCCGAAACAAATTTCCCAGGCATTCAATAATCACTTTTCCACTGTTGGTTCAAATTTGTCCCAGCAAATACCCAAATCTAATCGGTCTCCCTTACGGCATATCTCACATAATGGCCCACAATCTTTTGTACTAACAGAAACATCGCCAGTTGAAATTCAATATCACTTACTACATATCAAAACGTCATCTTCCTCTAACGATATATTTTCAACCAAACTACTCTCTCTAGGCGCTCTTCCCTTATCCCATCATTTAAGTTATTTGATAAATTTGTCTATTTCCTGCGGCTTCTTCCCGAAATCCTTAAAGCGGGCGAAAGTTGTACCAGTGTTTAAGGCCGGTGACCCCACTGATAAGAACAATTATCGACCAATATCCTTATTACCTATTATTAGTAAACTTTTTGAAATTATTATTAACAACCAACTTCAATCATATATAGCTAAGTTTAAAATTATTACTCAATCGCAATTTGGATTTCGTCCTAAAACTACAACGACTCATGCTCTCCTATCCATGCTTGAAAAAATATATCAAACGCTAGAAGATAAGTTGTATTCCTGTGCTATTTATATTGACCTTAAAAAAGCGTACGATACGTTGGATCACTCTATCTTACTAAAAAAATTACAAGCATACGGTATTCGAGGGATTCCGCATATGTTATTAACTGATTACCTTACTGACCGTGTTCAAGTAACTGTAGTCGATAATTGTCTGTCATCTGTGATGCCACTTGTCTGTGGGGTCCCTCAGGGCGCCACTTTATCTTGTCTGTTATTCCTCCTCTACATCAACGACCTCCCAAATGCCTCCTCTCTCTTTACCACCTTATTCGCCGATGACACTACTCTCTTTTCCCAAAATCAATCGATACAAAATCTTATTAAAAATACAAATATTGAATTAATTAAAATTAGTAATTGGCTTATAGATAACTCGCTTTCACTTAATGTTAAAAAAACCGAGCATACTTTTTTCAGTAATCGAAACAGTAATAACATTAACAGTTCGCTAACAATAAATGGCATAAATATTAAACAAACAAACGCGGCAAAGTTTCTTGGAATCTGGTTGGACTCAAAATTATCCTGGAAAATACATATTGAATATTTAATTAAAAAAATATCACGTACGGCAGGTATCTTTTACAAACTTAGGCATATTTTTCCCTCACTGATAATCAAGCGTCTATATTACTCCCTTGTACATCCTTATCTGCTCTATGGCCTTATCTTGTGGGGGAAGTCGAAAACTAGCTATATTAAACCACTCCGTATAAAAATTAATAAAATTATCCGATGTATTACATTCAGCCACTTCCAAGCCTCTTCAAACCCAATATATAAATCGCTTCAAATCCTGCCATTAAATCTTTTATACACCCATCAAGTCGGCCTACTAATGTTCGATACTCAAAATAACTTATTACCATTATCTGCCACACAGTTTTCTAACTTGTTTAAAAAAATATCTACAGTACATTCTTATAATACTCGTTCATCGGCAAATCAAAACCTTTACACCCCTTTCGTTCGCTTACTAACTTCCAGACAATCCATGAATTTCCAAGGTCCTCAGGTCTGGAACTCTATTCCTTTAACAATCCGACAAATAAAATCAAAGCCTCTATTTTCCAAAAAATTTCGGGAATTCTTATTTTCTACTATATAATAATAACTATTATTATTCAGTGATGCCTGTTAATCTATATTTAAGTTACCCCCTCCGATCGCTCGATCAGTCATAATTTCAAATTAAAAATATTAGTTGCTAAACCGTCAAACATTCAAAAATAATATACTAGATTAGGCCATCCTCTTCTTGTCTCTTTATTCATTTCGTATTTTCTTTTACTAACCACAGCAATTAATTTAACTGTGTGTTTCCTATTTTTTACTATTCCGCTGGAGTTTCTGACAAATATATATATATTTTTTTTTCCATTCAAATTTTAACATTGAAACATAATTTCCTGGAATACCTTAATCATAATACTATAAATACTTACATTCATTACTATTTATATATGTTGCAGTTTGAGTCACGCACTAGCTATGCTATGTGCCTTAAACTGTAGATATACTGAGCTACATAAATATTAGTTTATTTGTGCAGTAGGCCCATACACCATTATATTCTGTAATGTCTGTTATGTAAATTAAATTAAATGAATTAAATAAATAAATAGATTGTATGGGGGCATGTTTATCCAGTATTTTTGTTAGTACTTCATTGTATTGTTCAACAATATCATTTATTTCACCCGATTGGGTTTTACACAATGGAGACTGCTTTAATTCACTCATAAATATGTAAATATTTATATTTTTCATATTTCTATAAGCTATAATTTTAGATCCTGCATCTAATTTTGGTACATTAATTGTGTAAAATGTGTGTAAATTGTCTAAATATTAGATCCAGGGTGTGGCCTTTCCTATGTGTTGGTCCAGAGACTAGCTGTGCATCTTTCGATCGCATCTTTATTGCTGCAGTCATCAACATGAAAATTAAAGTCACCTAGTAAAACCAATTTTCCAGGAGTAAGTACCATATGTTCTAAAAGGACAGCGAATTGATCCATAAAGGACGATACAGTGAAACCATTTGCCTTGGAGGGACATGGGCGATAAATAATTATGATTCTAAAAAGTATCCCTGTATGCATTAAAGCGAGATCCATATACTCAAAAGTTATTATTTGAGGTTGAGTCGGCCGGCAATCCCAGGTCAATAACCTGAACGTAGGCTGAGTCGGCTGAACGTAGGCTGAGTCGGCAATCCCAGTTCAATATAACCTGAACGTAGGCTGTGTCGGCTGAACGTAGGCTGAGTCGGCAATCCCAGTTCAATATAACCATAACGTAGGCTGAGTCGGCTGAACGTAGGCTGAGTCGGCTGAACGTAGGCTGAGTCGGCAATCCCAGTTCAATATAACCTGAACGTAGGCTGAGTCGGCTGAACGTAGGCTGAGTCGGCAATCCCAGTTCAATATAACCTGAACGTAGGCTGAGTCGGCTGAACGTAGGCTGAGTCGACAATCCCAGTTCAATATAACCATAACGTAGGCTGAGTCGGCTGAACGTAGGCTGAGTCGGCTGAACGTAGGCTGAGTCATAATATTTAACCGAACAAATTAACCACATCATGATTCCATGGTAATAAGGGAGTCAGTAACCGTATTGTTATGGACGCAGTGTAACTGAGTTCATTAACCCGTTTATGGTTCTAGATGAGTTTAACTCAAAATATAAAAAATAGAAATGGAAGTTTCTTGGAAAAATAATCAGTCTGGAGAAGAAATTCCTTATATGAAACCGCAAGCATAGGCCCTACCATATAAGGGCATAAAAAACACAATGAGTAATGCCATTAGGTAATTGAAGGAGAACAGCCGATAATGGGATTAAAATTACTCAATTATATGAGGATAACTTCCCTATAGAAACTAAAAGATCCATTGAATCTCAGTTTCCCGCTGACCTTATTCCAAACCCTAGATATTTCCCAAATTAATCAAAATCTTCATATATATTTCAATTATCGACTGAAAATATTATGGAAATTTGGTATTCTTCACAGGGAACGTGTGTTTCTCTACAGACAAGCCAAAGCCAGACCAGGGAGACCATACCGGATAATATCATGGAATTCATAATTAAAATTACATAACAGTAGCGCCTACCTGTTAGCAACAATAATGTTGGTAGCCTCTATAGTTTCCTTGGTAGCAGGGCCTTCAACCACTTTGTGGAACAGAGTATCCCCGTTTGAATCCCGCCCCGAGGGATTGAGAACTGTTTGATAGCGTGTGACGTCATTGCGGTATAGATCAAATAGACATTCCAGAACCGCAAAGTTCCCTAAACAATCATAATAATTATTCATAATTATATAAAGTATATAATTTGGGTACGGCCAAAATAAAGATCACTTTATAATATATGGCTACACCATATCGTGGTATATTTTAATTAAATATTCCATTATTTATTTATAGACGGCCAAGTACTGTAGGGTTGAGTACAGTGGCACCAGTTGAAGCTATTGGCAGATGGGAGTCCATGAGGAGGTAAATTGCGGACATACAAGGTATCGGGTAGTATTTCAAGGTCTATCTTATACCTGAGCCGCTAGCTGAATGGTTAGAGCGTCAGACTTCATAATTTATTATAATTACTTATTTAGAAGCCCGACCCCCCCCCCCCCCGTTTCACTAACCTCGTTTCTTTAGTCCCATCTCCAAGGCTACGAACAGCGGTGGGTTCTTCTCGGAGCCGAGTCGTTCCGGGCTGGCTCCGGCGCGTAGCAACGCGACCAGCACCCCGTGGTCTCCCAGCGTCCGCGCCTTACCTAAAGGACACGGAGTCGCTTCGTACGGCGCCCCCGCCGCTAATAATCTCCGTATTAGTTCCGTTCGGAACGGTTTGTTTTGGCACAAGAATTTATTGGGGTTGAAATCTTGCAGCACTTTGCATATGGATACCTAATAAATTAAGTTATAGGATAATGCAATATCCTACGCTACAGGTAAATAAAACAAATAATATGAATTGGTGATCGTCAGGGTTGCCACTCTATTTCAGACTTTTTGGAAAGATTCCCTGACTGAAAGTTTATATATGATTTCTATAGGTATTTCAGACTTTATATTTATATTTAGTGATGTGAGGAAATACAACGGCGAACGAAACGAGCAGAAATATTTTTACACATTTTCGTTTATGACACATGTCCTGTATATATCATATTCCCTGACCTTTCCTTTATTTGTCAATTTTTTACAAGAATTCCCTGACATTTCAAGAAAAAATTAAATTCCCTGACTATTCCAGGTGAGTGACAACCCTGATAATCGACCTGCAATAGAAGCTATCACGACATGTGGCTCGACCCCATAATATTGTGGAGCGGATGGAAACTTATATCGCGACATTTTGAATGAATTTTAAGATTTTTACTTAGTCTGTTTATAATTATTTCAATATAATTATTTATCAACTTTGTTTGTAAATTAGCACATACTTCGGTGCGAGTGATTTGTTTGTAAATTAGCACATACTTCGGTGCGAGTGATTTGTTTGTGATGGAGCAAGTTTGTATAATACATTTAGTTTAATACCCAAAATTTGCAACAATGTGAAATTATATAAAAAAAAACATACTTTTAAGAAAATAAAGTGAAATCTATTTGACTGGATTTCTTAATCATTCAATTGGAAACATGTTAAATACTTTATATTACTACGCATTGCAAACGATGACAGAATTAAGAAATATTTACATTTTGGCACAAAAAGAATGTATATAGTTCAAAATGGGGAGAGCCAAGTAGTGAGGAGTTTGCCTATTTATAAACATTATTGACTAATTATTGCAGGAGGGCGGAGAGAGAATGTGAAGGCGGGATAATCTGTAATGCGACAGGTTTATCGGCTAGCAGTAATATGTTAGACCTTATCGGCTAGCAGTAATGTATTAGACCTTATTGGCTAGCAGTAATGTATTAGACCTTATTGGCTAGCAGTAATGTGTTAAACCTTATAGGCTAGCAGTAATATGTTAGACCTTATCGGCTAGCAGTAATGTGTTAGACCTTATAGGTTAGCAGTAATATGTTAGACCTTATCGGCTAGCAGTAATGTGTTAGACCTTATAGGCTAGCAGTAATGTGTTACACCTTATCGGCTAACAGTAATGTGTTAGACCTTATAGGCTAGCAGTAATGTGTTAGACCTTATCGGCTAGCAGTAATATGTTAGACCCTATCGGCTAGCAGTAATGTGTTAGACCTTATTGGCTAGCAGTAATGTGTTAGACCTTATTGGCTAGCAGTAATGTGTTAGACCCTATCGGCTAGCAGTAATGTGCCAGACATTACCTTACGCAACATTTGTTCCGGAATTATGTTACGAGACCACGCTCACATGAAACTTTTGTTGCGGCCATTTGTTTTATCTCAATTTTTTTTTAGAAACAAATAACTGAACCAAGATGGCCCAACATTCACTATATGTGAATATTGGGCCGGGAGTCACAAAAAGTAAAACGCGACACTTTCTACAGACGCTAGAGTTACCGTGTAAGAGGCGGGCTTACACGTACTGTTGCGGAGCAGAGTTCAATGATATTCATAGCACAGATAATATGCCCATGTGCCTTTTAGTTACCCTGGCTACAATGCATTGGAAGCTGGTTTTGCATTAGAGTTTGTTAAGAAGGATTTTTAATGAGCACCCTAACTAATTAAAAAAATTCAAACGGGAAAATTCTTATCGATTCGCAAAACTCTTGACATTAAATGTCAAGATTTTTCCTGTGGGAATACATGTTGGTGGAGAAGGGAAGTTATAATCTTAGGTCAATTACCCGTAACTACCTGTTGAAGCGTATTGTTTGGGGACTTTGTGGTCAATTAAAGCTTAACTTAGTTTAACGAAATTACTTTTAACTTGTTAAATTGTAAAAAAAGGTTTATTTCAAGATCAAATAATATGTCTCTGTTAGGTTTATTTTAATATTAAATATATTAATATTCTATATATTTATATGTAATCAATCACTGTATTTTAAAACCACGCATGACCCTGCATCTACAGCTTCTACGCTCCCTGGTCACCGGTGCAACAAGAGAGAGCAACCCATATAAGATATCGTTCCGTAGTAGCCGTTACATAGATAATTATAGTGTTTAAATTATTAGCCGGCTTCTCAAGGATGCTACGCTAGATATAATACACAACACAGTAAGTAACTGCAGGAGCAATTGTGAACAGGGAAAGGGTTAGTGTATGGTTAGTTGTCGCGAAGGTATAACTTATTCGCTATGGTGGGACAACTGCTTTGTTTTGCGACTAACTCAAGTCAAAAATATCTACAACAAATACTAACTCATGAAAAGAAAAAAAAATTCCGCAATAAAAAATAAAGATACTTCTTCCTATTATAAGACAATTTATTTCTAAGTATTATTATAACTGTGTATTCAGTTTACATCTAACATAACATTACAAACCATATTATTATTATTATTATTATGTCAAGTCATTATATAAATTTATCAGGTTGTAAAATATATCCACACACTCATTGTACAGTAACTCATTGAATCTAAGTAAGTATAGCACAATTTTTCGTTAACAAAATGGTTTGTTTAAAAATCGATGAGATTTGAGATAGTATAGTCTTTATGTTTGTCATTTTACGTATTCTAGAATATTTATATCTTTCATCAGTGCGTTCATACAATGAAGGCCATGATATAATTAACTATTCATGCATTCGAGAATAATCTGGAATACTAAAAGTACTTTATATATATCTCGGTAACTTTAAGTCGCATCCAATTTTAAATAAATCAATAATTTTCCAATAGTTTAAGCTTAAGGTAACTGATTCATTACACAATTCCACTGCAAGGACATGTAATGGTGTCCACTACAGATTTTTCGTAGAATATAATTGGGCTTGGTGTAAATTTAAGTTTTTAAGTTAAATTTAAATTCAATTGACTTAAATGTTTTAGTTTAACAATCACAGTAGCTCATGATATATGGGGAAAAGCATTATTATTAAGCAATATTATTAAAAGCATTATTAAAAGCATATTTTTTTTAGGGACAACGTTTGTTGTGGTTAACAATTTCGATGGACGAGGTTTACAAGCGCCAGTTTAGTAGAGAAGTTGTTTAAATTAAACCGTGCTAAGCACAATGAACTGGAGCTCTATTCATCCCCTAGCGGCAGACAGAGGAACTGTAAAAGTCTGTCTGTGTGTAGAATTTCTAATGATGCAATGCTCGTAGGTTACTACCAAATTTCAGACGAATCTGATGGTTGTTTCTAAAATTACAGCCACTTTTACGTTTCTGTCAATTCGCCCCCTTGCGGCAGACAAAGGAAATATAGGAGTCTGTCTGTGTGTAAAATTTATAAACTTTCGATAAACTATGTGTACCAAGTTTGGTTCCATATCATCCATGATTGACCGACTTATTAGCGTTCAAACATTCCAGCAACAAACATCCAGCGCCAGCCACAAACTAATATTAGCTGCAGGAACTCGAGCAGAGCTCCAGTAAATATATTGCACCAGCCATAACGGTTATATGATTTAACAAATTTCCGTTGCTATGGAAACTAAATTGGTGACTATGTAGAAGCTCAATGAATCGAATATAATGTAGAATCAGAAGAAATTCGTTCGGATGACTTGCGAATTAGTTTTGTGCTAATTTATATGTATTGGAAATGTTTGTTGAATACATTTTAGCTGAGAAGTACATTGAGTATCCCGGTACCCCGTGTGTCGCTATTTTTCCCGTGTGTCGCTATTTTTCCCGTGTGTCGCTATTTTTCCAGTGTGTCGCTATTTTTCCCGTGTGTCGCTATTTTTCCCGTGTGTCGCTATTTTTCCTCGACCCGTATGTCCGAAAAATAGACGATTACCAAATTCTAAAAGTACACGTTTTAATCATAATAATATTAATTACAGAATTCCTTGAAAATTTAGCACAAAATATGAAATGCAAAAACACAAATTCTACAAAATCACCAGCTAAACATTCAACTTAAATATTATGTATTGGGTGTATCGGTTGTCATGACAATAATTATCACAGAAGCTGCCGGCAGCTCTATAGGTAACAAAACGTAAGAATTAGCCTATATAATATAGAGAATGTTACTAATGCCATGGTTGCCAAACCATAACTATAGCTACACTAAAATTCAAACAATATTATATTTAAGATTAAATAAGTAGTTGAATACGACAAAATGGGTGATATATGTACAAGGGAAAGGAGCAGGTTAATGTGGTAAACGATTCAATGCCAAATAAAGGTTTCGCTCGTAATTATAATATTATTATACTACAGTAATATGATACGACTGTAAATCACGTGGCTCGCCCCGTAGTGGGACGAATTCGGCCATGTAAACGGTGCCGTCCAGAAGTATTATGTACTATATTAATTGTATTGATTTAACGATCCTTAAATTATTAAATTATTGATTATTCAATATATCAGTTGTTATACATAAATTAATGATTGCCAATATTTTGGCTGTTAACTACAAAAACACGGTGGTTTTAGTTCATCTGAGTAAGTGAGTATGTGAATAGGTTAGTGTTGCAGAACAAATATGGCTCCATTTAGATTTAAACAAGTTTTATTTATGAACTTAAAAAAGAGAAAAAAGAAGTAATATCTTTTAGATGGAGTATATAAAACAGCTGTAAAATATAATACATATCTATTACTGGTAATTTATATAGGCAAATAGGCATGTTTTAGATTAAAAAAAGGCAATCTGTTAGTTGTTAATTCTATAATCATATTTATATGAGCAAAAATAAGGGGAGCCAGCTCCAGACAATATAGGAAAGGGAAAATTAGGTATCAAATTGTTTTATTTGTTAATTTAAAATTCAATTAAGAAAAGTAAAAATAAAAAAATAATTTAAGACAACAAACAAAAAATTTAAAAATTTATTTTAACCCAGAAACCCAGACATGCACATAATCAGTGATCAGCTGGCAACATAAGTCAGAGATGGGTTAGTAAGATTCGCTACAATATGATGGCTTCCTCAGAATGTCAATAACATAGAGGGATTTTTCAAATCTCATATGTTGTACATGCAGACTGGGCGGTAGGGCATTTCTATAATAATGGGGTGGGGTGGGGGTGATTTTTGCAGGTGACACAAAATAAACAGTTTATATATAAAAAATAACGGGACATTAGGGCAGCACAGTAAATTCTAGGAATTTCAAATAACTTGTTACATTATGTCAGCTTATTAAAAAGTTCGGCAATTAGGCTAGAGATTACGCACAAAGTCTGTCTACTTATTTCCAGTGCGGTCCCCCCAGAACTATACTCCCCAGAGGAAACTCCAATACTCATTTAGCTAACTCTGAAGGATGCCAGGCAGAGATGCGCCCTGGCTGTTCCCTTCAAATAATTCATGCAGAAACGAAACTGCCCTGGTCCCCATGCCGGGGTTGAACCCACGACCTCCTCAGAGATGGTTAAATCCTGACGCTCAAAACTGTAACTTTGCAGTGTTGCATAACATTTTGTTGGTTTCAGGTTCAGCGTTTGTGACGCTGAAATGTCAATAAGTTAAAAACAAACTTCTTGTGTATTCTCCAATGTTCTAGCTTGGATTATAATGAAACCATTGAATTGAATCTGATTGTTAAGATATGAGGATATTAATTCCATTAAACTATCAATATGATTAAAAATCAAATGTCCTTAACACTAATAAGTTGACATAATATTACAAAATTAAATAAATCATTGTAGCCTACATATTCAGCGCTAAAGAACATCGTTTATTTATATAAACCTAACTCGCTGCGCTCACTCGGTACATAAATACAATTCGGTCAAAATACTAAAAAGTGCTACTCTTCTCACAATGATGTAAATATACTATATTTGTATGACATCAATGTAAAGAGATTATGAAGTAGGTAGGTAGATACAATTACAAACATCTTAAATTATTATAAAAAATTCTTTACTAAATAGAACAGTGAGTAAATGTTCCGCTTTTTTCCACTACCAACTCTCAAAAAGTGGGAAGAAAGAAAAAGTTATTTACGCAGTAAAACAATCGCTAACATTATAATACTGCACTCCAAAATATAATGATATAGCGGGATAAAAGACAGAACATAATACAAACATACAAATAATAATTGCCCCTAGTCAATGCGATTGTGATATATAATAATAAAAGTGCAGAATAATAACTAAATAAATGTCTAGTAATATGCACATGTCAGATATCCTATGTGGCGAATCTATATACAGACAGGTGTCAACTAAGGTCGGAAGGTCGAGGTTCGAATCCTGGTCGGAGCAGCCATGTTTTATCGTCTAGCTCCGAATAACTTTCATCTTTCAGAGGTCGATATATAAAACGTACTGTATGTCCATTACTTTCAGTTTTACCAAACTTGGTGAAGTTATTTGAATGTAATTATTTATTATGTTGGCTTGCTTTCATGGCTGGCTTGTTTTAATAGTTGGAATTTTGCGATTAAATGTCAAGTTCAGTTCGGTTTAAGACCAACCAACAAGCTTACCTAATGGAAATAAACCAATGAAAAACAGTTATATAAGGTGAAAAGATAAATATATTAATATATGAAGGTCAAATCTCCCTATGTGAAGTTATTATTTGCTTCACTAGAAACAGAAATATTTAGGCTCATTGAAAAGAAATGGCCCAGGAGTGAAACTGAAAGTAACTGAATGTCATCGCATTTATATGCATTATACTTATAGATATAGTACTATACAATAGAATTGCCGAGTTGGTCTTTAGGGAAGGAAAACACGTGACCTCTGGGGTCCACCTTAACGTAGGGCGGAATTCTAGAATCGAATTGGGGTACAATCAGGGCGGTGTACAAGGTATCGGTAGCTGCCGCCCCCCCTGGGGTGGTTGGAGCTGAGCTGGGGACCAGACTGTCGCCCCAGGATGCGGTGGGGTCGTCCGCGGCAACCCGCGGCACGAAGTCCCCGTCCACGTAGCCGTCGACTGGGACACGCGGCTCCGAACAGTAGCCGTCGACCGGTACACGACGCCTCCCCGTACCGTCGACCGGCACACGCGGCTCCGACCCGTAGGACTCCACGTAGGGCAGCGCGTCGTCCGTGTCCTCCGGTATCGGCGGACTGCATCGCGGCTCCTTCCGTTGCCACGTATCGACTCGCGACCGCGCCGACCCCCCGTACCCCGAGGAACCCAACGATAACTTCCGATCCTTACTCCCCCTCGGGACCTCAACCAACCCGCTGTACACCGTATCGTCAACCGCACCCAACGGACGCAACTCCAAAACATTATCGTTGAAACCATCGTCGTAAAACTCCGGCTTAGGAACGCGGTAAACCGACTTAACTTTCTTAACCAGTTGGCGACGACAGATGATAACCAAAATAATGAAAACCAAAGAGGTAAAACCAAAACCCGAAGCCAAATAATAGATAAAATCTGGAGTCGCATCTTCAATCCCTTGTAATTCAATCATAGTGATATTTTTAATTAACGAGTAAGTCGATATATTTAGAGCGCAACCTTCTGTTTCAACTAGAATCGGTTCGCTTTGGTTCCCAAGAAGAATTTCGGAAATCGACTTATAACACAGACGAACCGCTATGCTATACGCAGTGCATTTCTGTAGATGATTTAAGGTGATCTCAGTTGTTTCTATGAGACACTGGTCGCAGTCACTGTAAGTCGAGTTAACTCCATCTAGTCCCACGGTGTCGTAACTTATACAATAATGCTCTTGATAATCTATACGGCTCGGTGGCCTCAGATGTAACGTAATAGCGTTTGAACCGACATTAGACGTTACGATCTGAGGGGCTGAGAGGAACTGCTTCGTACGAATGCTATTATAAGCAATCTCTACTATAGGACTATAAACAGTAAAACCATCCTTAAAATATTCCTCAAACCAAATCATCAGCAAGTCGTTTGCTTTTATGGTATTCTTTTCAGTAAATACGATGCTGTTAGAATTGTTATTAAATATACAACCGTTCCGTTCGACGCATTGTTTATGGTCGCCAACGTAGGAGTCCTCCCAATCCGAACCCCAAAGAGCGCCGCCCAAAGTCCCGCCGTGGTGGATCGCGAAGATCAGATGGGACGGACGTTGTTGACCCGAGGGACGGAATCCGTGCCACCGGCATTCGAGACGGATCTTGTCTTTATCGCATGTAATAAAAGGATATGGGTGAAACCTGATGGCGTATTCACTCGCGGTGTATTCGGAACTCAGGTTCCGTAGACGACAACCTAAATCTCTTGGATTGATCACGTGACTTATATTGTAAACAGTTTTATCGATATTCCAAACACAATCTTCACCATCGTCAGTTTCTGATTCATAATCGTGAAAATAAATTTCAGCGTTGTGGATCACATGTTCCAACTCAATATGCACAGGATCATCGCGCATCAATTCATGATCTTCATTAAGATCGAGTTCTTCGTTGATCTGTTCACCGACTGTTTGACCCCGCCAAATATTTACAACATTATCGAGATCACCGCCGTCTTGTAAACAATTAACGAGTACTCGACAACTGATAATCAATATGTAATACCATAATGTAGAAATCATTATATTAAAGTTGCGAAGAATTCATATTAATAAACTTGTAGATAACTAGGTTATGTAACTAGTTACATTTATATGTTCAAATAATAATAATAATAATATATTTATTATATTTCAAATGATTTAAATTACTATATTTATTTTAATTAAATATTTTAGTAATACCAAATTTATAATTGAAACTTCGAAAATAAAAATTGTATAAAATAAATTATTAAGTCGTAATTATACAATCCTAATTCATAATATTTCGTACAAATTTTATTCAATTTAATTTAAAAACGAATTTTATTAATTTTTAAAGAAATAATCAATAGCTCATTCTATTAAACGCATCGCTACACTCAAATATTAAAACGGATCGCACAGCAGTCACTTAATGTCGTCTACGCACCGCGTACATACGCAGCCTCGAATAAAATAATAACGTAAGTAAAGTACAATAAAATACTCTACTTTATTTTACTGTTTACTTTCATATTGACAAACTTAATGTCAAATTAATCGATCAACTCTCGTAGACGTAGAATTCATGTGTGCCAATTACTCCACATTGTATTGGAATATACGTTAATTTGTACTAGAGATTAGCAAATAAAGGAAAATTAACGAGTTGATAAGACGAGTTTATATATAAAGTGAACTACCTCCACTTCCTAAAATAGCAGTCTGAGTGCTTTAAAAGGAAAACATTCCGCAAACAAAAGCGGTATAACAACAGGATAGATTCCTTTTAGTCTAAACCACTACTAGAGTTGTTTCACAGACAACAATAAACATTATGAGACTATACTAAATTGTTAAAATATTTCAACCATTTGAACTACTTAAACCGAAGTTAATGTTACGAAATCGCCAACAATATATAATTCTGGCACAGGGAGAAGAATGACAATAAACGAGCCTTGGAATTCGAATAAACGTAATAAGTCAATCAAAGTTCATTCGAGATG
>JAUCBJ010002089.1:0-27618 GCA_032718475.1 Nemertoderma westbladi | reverse complement strand
TGAGAAATAAAAAAAATTAAAAATTTAATGTTAAGCATAACCATCATTATGCAAATTCACTTATAAGAATTTGCGATTAATCCGCCAATGCCGATGAAAGTGGGAAATATGCTGCGGCATGGCGAGCAATTCATCATTGCTTGTTCAACTTGATTACTCAATGAAATAAAGAAAGATTACCTCGCATAACTATTAGTGACTCAGTAACAGCAGCTCCTCGCATAACTATTAGTGACTCAGTAACAGCTTTATATAAAATATATAACATTGAAATACAAAACAAATATTATTATTTTAGTTAAACTAACATTTACCTGTTTTGTATCTGTAACTCTTGGAAACTGTAGTGATACGTAGGTAATAATAGATAAGGACAGACATATCACCAAGGTGACCAGAGCAATAAGATGGGAATATTTACTGGTTGTATTCGCATACCTAAAAATATATTTAATATACTCATTAATATTATTTTTATAAAACTCTTAAAACATTTTTATGTGGCATAATTTTTTGGCGACTGTAAATAAAGAAAATATATTAAAATACGGGTGCACCTCATTTAATTATTTTTGATATTCGCGCTTAAGGGGGGGGTAATAGTCACAATGAAATAGAGATAAATGAAAGCTAGGCCCACTGTATGTATATAAGTATACAAACTACAATATATACATACAGTTACAGGAAAGCGAAACTGCCAGGTACCAGGCGCTTTAGTGGTGGGGTAACTATTTATTTCAAAAATATTTATGCAGTTGAGAACTCAACACAACATTTTAACATTTTCAACTCCCCCCTATGGACCTTTTTTGCAAATGGCTATAATTTCTGCTTGTGTGTAATTTTGTATATTTTATACCTTTCGGGGGATTAACATATGGCCAAAGATTGGGTTCAAAAAAAAATTTTTCAAATTTGCCTCGCCCTCTAGCGGCCACCAGCGAAATTGTTAATTTCACTAAAAATACTACTAGTCTCACAATTTTGGGCGGAAATTTTCGAAACTTGGTTTTTCTTAATCAGCATCCTCGGCTCCACAAAACTTATCGGTTACATTTTTTATTTAGGTCTTAAATATTTTTTAAATATTATTAACTAATATTAATTATTACTTAATAGATATTAACTAATTTCAAGAAATTAATATGGCACAATTCAAAATTCTAACCGATAACTTTTGATCAAAACCCGAAAAGAAATCAAACAAAAAAAAAATTTCGAAAATTGGTTAAGAAATGGCTGAGTAGTAGTATTTTGAATGTGAAAAATACAATTCCGAGATAAATGCATTTAAAGTTTAAGAACAATATATTTCAAATGTTCCCGCTATTTTTTTCAGTACTGGTATCTCCTTTTCTTTTCCCATTGGTTATCCCCTATCCATATTTTGTGATTTTTCAATGGAATTCATGAAATTTGGTTCAAAAAAACCCCTACCCACTTTTAACAACCTGATAAAATAATTTTAGAGTGCTTGCCAAAAAAAAACACTTCGCGCAGCACGTGAACAAATTACATTTTGGCGTATTGATTTGATCGCATACTATTTCGTCATTTAGTTATAAATAGTCATGGAATAATGAGATAACCTTAAGAAACATTCAAAATTATATAAAAATTTCCACATAATTTTATAATAAGCCTTTACACAGAACATTAAGCTTCGCGCAGCACGTGAAACCTTCGCGCAGCACGTGAGACATTTGCGCAGCAGGTGAAGGTTTCACGTAGAACTTAAATTCTTCATAAAGCACGTTAATTAATCGAGCACCTTGGAAAGCTTTTTGATCAGAATGAGAAGCCTTCACGCGGCACATGAAAAGTTCATGCTGCACATGAAGACTTCGCGCAGCACGTGAATTATTCTCAGAGCCTGCGGAATTTAAAAAAAATAAGTTTATGGTTGTTTCCCAGAATAATTATTACTAGCTATTGTTATATGATGGTTCACATTTGTTATTACTAGTAGACAACTAGTCCATTAGACAACTGTTCAATATGTAATACAAAACTCACAAATATCTATTAAATATATATTAATTAAAATTTGACGGACATGTTGGCAGACAGACAGACAGACATACAAACAGACAAACAAACTGAGAGACAGATTCAGATACAGACATAGTGATTAGATAATTCCAAATATTAAAACAGACATCGACATTAAGAAAAATCCTAACAGTAAACAATTCAGATTGCTTATTTTATGCCCTTTTTAATATTTCGATGGACAGACAGACAGACATACAGACGGAAAACCAGCCATTACTCGAGAAGTAAAAGAGATCTCGCTAAGCCGTTTCCAGATTTGAAATCCGCATTAAATTCTACTCTAGATGAAGTAAAAAAACAAAAAACGAAAATTTTGACCGGAGGGGGGGTGTACCCCCCCCTTAACAACGTGCAAATATTTTTCATAAAATCTCGAAATCTCATGGTTCCTTACAGATGATGATCGCATTCATCCACCCCACCCTAGTTTTTCTAGAAGTCTTGATGATATACAGTAATAAAACAATTTCTCATATTTACTATATTTTTTATAATATATTTAATAGTTAAGTTTATTATTCTACTAGCCGTAAACATTGTGTATAATTATAATGTAATATATAGCTTTATACGACGGTTTATATACGGAGTCCTTGAGATTGAAAAAATGAAATCCTTACACAAAATAGGAGCTAGGCCGTTACCGGTACACCGGTCACCGTTACCGGTACACCGGTCACCGTTACCGGTACACCGGTCACCGTTACCGGTCACCGTTACCGGCCTAGTTAGACAAAAAATAAAGGCTAACATGATGTTTTATGAATTATAATAATTGTCGGCTCCAGTACTATAATGCAGTACCATCCGTATCAGTTCACTAACAATCAACTTATAGAACCTATGTAATCAACTTACTACACCATGCCACGGAATATAGTGCCGTAATTCAATAACACGAACAACCCCCCCCCCCCCCCCCCCCCCCCCCAATTTTTTCTACAAATCGTAATGATATTGCATGAGATTTGATACAGATATAGTTTCACCTCCCTTCTCCTTACTGGGCGAGCCAGAATTTTTATTTTTGCTTTCATTCTTTAGCTACAAGCGTTAAAAAAAAGTCTCAACGGCGATATTGCACCAGTCGTACTGCAGTTATTCTTCAACCTTCTAGTGATTTGTTTGTACTAGTGGAAAGCTGACCGTGCAAGGATAAAAACAATTGAAAAATACAGTAGCTGAGATTATAGAGGTCGCCTTGGTTTTACACCTGCGCGAGGCTGTTATATTCTATTCAATAAATACACAATCTGGAACATTTTGTTAATGGAAAGTTAAATTTAATAAAATAGCCCCCTGCATATACAAAATCATGAACGCTCATATCTCAGCTATTTTCAATGATAGTCAGATTGAGTTACATTTATTTGGAATCCTTGCACGGCCATTGAATGTCGTGTAAATGAATTACGACACAATATTCCAGGGCATGGAGTAATGTATGGTAATTACATAGTAAATCCTATTCATATTAAATCGCTGTCTATTTTTATTGACAGCATTGTTATCGACCTCACCAACATCAACAACAACAACATCACTCAGTAACGCTATAAAGTTGTATTTAAACAATGCGATATATGTGGTTATTTTCATTCAATATATTACACTACAAGGTAGGCCTTTATAATTCACTCTGGATATATGATTACACTACTGAGTACTATTCGTTTGAAATGTCCTTGAAATAAGGACAGAGTAGAAAGCAACATATCAGAACTGTACGCTACAGTCTCTGAACAAAGAAGGTTCTTCCTTGCAATCTTAGCTCTTCGTCCAAACTGTCTCGTTCGACCTTCAGGAACTCTGTCAATTGTTGTCGTCTCAACGCCAGTAACGCCCCTTTAGCCAACAACAAATCTTGTTTCTCAGTCTTTCTGTCGGCTATTCCCTGTTTATACACACCCTTGGCTAAAGCCGCCTCGTCCCACGCAGCCCGCAGTTTCTGCTTGTATTCCGCAAGTTCTTCGCTTTTACGGTCGGCGAATTTCTCATCGTCGGCAACCCTATCCTTCTGGGAGTTGATCGCTTTTATTAGAGACGGTTTCGATACCATCACCTCGTACCGAAGGGTGCCCGTTTCCATACTCATAGTGGAAGTTTTATGTGAAAACCGACGTATTAAATTTGTGCTTATAAATTACAATCAAGTAAAATTTGAAATTATTATGAATTTCTTACAGGATAAGCTACCGGTAGCAAAATACAACACATTTAACTTGTTTTCTAATCGCGTTGCTAAGTAACCGAAGGCCAACCCGGTTTAGGATTGGCACAAACAAATAAGTTGCTAAGACTCCAACCAATCACAATTATCACAATTGGAAGTAACGCTGAATAGTTCCGTATAAGTACCACCTTGGTGTACATGTAGTAGTCGTTGTCGTTGGTTCGATCCCCGCATGGGTTCATGGCAGTTTTCGTACCGGCACGAATGGATTTAATGGGACTAGCCAGGGAGCATATGTATCGGATCCGTAAATCTTGCATCCGTAAATGGGAGCTACTGCACTGTATATGAGACTGAGGTAGTGTGTTAATTCATGTACAGTACCTACCTGAACCCCAACCTAAAAATTTTCTCCATATCTTATTGAAATTTGAAAACATGGATAGTTTCACTTCGTTCTGCCTTAATGGATGAGACTGAAATATTAATGCCCAACTGGTGGATAGTTTGACTTCCTTCTGCCTTACTGGGTGAGACTGAAATATTAATGCCCAACTGGTGGATAGTTTCACTTCCTTCTGTCTTACTGGGTGAGACTGAAATATATATAAATGCCCAACTGGTGGATAGTTTCACTTCCTTCTGCCTTACTGGGTGAGACTGAAATATATATAAATGCCCAACTGGTGGATAGTTTCACTTCCTTCTGCCTTACTGCGTGAGACTGAAATATATATAAATGCCCAACTGGTGGATAGTTTCACTTCCTTCTGCCTTACTGGGTGAGACTGAAATATATATAAATGACCAACTGGTGGATAGTTTCACTTCCTTCTGTCTTACTGGGTGAGACTGAAATATAAATGCCCAACTGGTGGATAGTTTCACTTCGTTTTGCCTTAATGGATGAGACTGAAATATAAATGCCCAACTGGTGGATAGTTTCACTTCCTTCTGTCTTACTGGGTGAGACTGAAATATAAATGCCCAACTGGTGGATAGTTTCACTTCGTTTTACCTTAATGGATGAGACTGAAATATTAATGCCCAACTGGTGGATAGTTTGACTTCCTTCTGCCTTACTGGGTGAGACTGAAATATAAATGCCCAACTGGTGGATAGTTTCACTTCGTTTTGCCTTAATGGATGAGACTGAAATATAAATGCCCAACTGGTGGATAGTTTCACTTCCTTCTGCCTTATTGGGTGAGACTGAAATATAAATGCCCAACTGGTGGATAGTTTCACTTCCTTCTGTCTTACTGGGTGAGACTGAAATATAAATGCCCAACTGGTGGATAGTTTCACTTCCTTCTGTCTTACTGGGTGAGACTGAAATATAAATGCCCAACTGGTGGATAGTTTCACTTCCTTCTGTCTTACTGGGTGAGACTGAAATATAAATGCCCAATTGGTGGATAGTTTCACTTCCTTCTGCCTTATTGGGTGAGACTGGAATTATATAAATGCCCAACTGGTGGATAGTTTCACTTCCTTCTGCCTTAGTGGGTGAGACTGAAAATAAATGCCCAACTGGTGGATAGTTTCACTTCCTTCTGTCTTACTGGGTGAGACTGAAATATAAATGCCCAACTGGTGGATAGTTTCACTTCCTTCTGTCTTACTGGGTGAGACTGAAATATAAATGCCCAACTGGTGGATAGTTTCACTTCCTTCTGCCTTAGTGGGTGAGACTGAAAATAAATGCCCAACTGGTGGATAGTTTCACTTCCTTCTGTCTTACTGGGTGAGACTGAAATATAAATGCCCAACTGGTGGATAGTTTCACTTCCTTCTGTCTTACTGGGTGAGACTGAAATATAAATGCCCAACTGGTGGATAGTTTCACTTCCTTCTGCCTTATTGGGTGAGACTGAAATATATATAAATGCCCAACTGGTGGATAGTTTCCCTTCCTTCTGCCTTACTGGGTGAGACTGAAATATATATAAATGCCCAACTGGTGGATAGTTTCACTTCCTTCTTCCTTCCTGGGTGAGACTGAAATATATAGAAATGCCCAACTGGTGGATAGTTTCACTTCCTTCTGCCTTACTGGGCGAGACTGAAATATATATAAATGCCCAACTGGTGGATAGTTTCCCTTCCTTCTGCCTTACTGGGTGAGACTGAAATATATATAAATGCCCAACTGGTGGATAGTTTAACTTCCTTCTGCCTTACTGGGTGAGACTGAAATATATATAAATGCCCAACTGGTGGATAGTTTCACTTCGTTCTGCCTTACTGGGTGAGACTGAAATATAAATGCACAACTGGTGGATAGTTTCCCTTCCTTCTGCCTTGCTGGGTGAGACTGAAATATATATAAATGCCCAACTGGTGGATAGTTTCACTTCCTTCTGCCTTACTGGGTGAGACTGAAATATATATAAATGACCAACTGGTGGATAGTTTCACTTCCTTCTGCCTTAATGGGTGAGACTGAAATATAAATGCCCAACTGGTGGATAGTTTCACTTCCTTCTGCCTTATTGGGTGAGACTGAAATATAAATGCCCATCTGGTGGATAGTTTCACTTCCTTCTGCCTTAGTGGGTGAGACTGAAATATAAATGCCCAACTGGTGGATAGTTTCACTTCCTTCTGCCTTAGTGGGTGAGACTGAAATATAAATGCCCAACTGGTGGATAGTTTCACTTCCTTCTGCCTTAGTGGGTGAGACTGAAATATAAATGCCCAACGGGTGGATAGTTTCACTTCGTTCTGCCTTAATGGATGAGACTGAAATATTAATGCCCAACTGGTGGATAGTTTCACTTCCTTCTGCCTTACTGGGTGAGACTGAAATATATATAAATGACCAACTGGTGGATAGTTTCACTTCCTTCTGCCTTACTGCGTGAGACTGAAATAAAATGCCCAACTGGTGGATAGTTTCACTTCCTTCTGCCTTACTGGGTGAGATTGAAATATATATAAATGCCCAACTGGTGGATAGTTTCACATCCTTCTGCCTTACTGGGTGAGACTGAAATATATATAAATGACCAACTGGTGGATAGTTTCACTTCCTTCTGCCTTACTGCGTGAGACTGAAATAAAATGCCCAACTGGTGGATAGTTTCACTTCCTTCTGCCTTACTGGGTGAGACTGAAATATAAATGCCCAACTGGTGGATAGTTTCACTTCCTTCTGCCTTACTGGGTGAGACTGAAATATAAATGCCCAACTGGTGGATAGTTTCCCTTCCTTCTGCCTTACTGGGTGAGACTGAAATATATATAAATGCCCAACTGGTGGATAGTTTCACATCCTTCTGCCTTACTGGGTGAGACTGAAATATATATAAATGACCAACTGGTGGATAGTTTCACTTCCTTCTGCCTTACTGCGTGAGACTGAAATAAAATGCCCAACTAGTGGATAGTTTCACTTCCTTCTGTCTTACTGGGTGAGACTGAAATATAAATGCCCAACTGGTGGATAATTTCACTTCCTTCTGCCTTACTGGGTGACACTGAAATATAAATGCCCAACTGGTGGATAGTTTCACTTCCTTCTGCCTTACTGGGTGAGACTGAAATATAAATGCCCAACTGGTGGATAGTTTCACTTCCTTCTGCCTTACTGGGTGAGACTGAAATATAAATGCCCAACTGGTGGATAGTTTCACTTCCCTCTGCCATACTGGGTGAGACTGAAATATAAATGCCCAACTGGTGGATAGTTTCACTTCCTTCTGCCTTACTGTGTGAGACTGAAATATTAATGCCCAACTGGTGGATAGTTTCACTTCCTTCTGTCTTACTGGGATAGACTGAAATATAAATGCCCAACTGGTGGATAGTTTCACTTCCTTCTGCCTTACTGTGTGAGACTGAAATATTAATGCCCAACTGGTGGATAGTTTCACTTCCCTCTGTCTTACTGGGATAGACTGAAATATAAATGCCCAACTGGTGGATAGTTTCACTTCCTTCTGCCTTACTGTGTGAGACTGAAATATTAATGCCCAACTGGTGGATAGTTTCACTTCCTTCTGTCTTACTGGGATAGACTGAAATATAAATGCCCAACTGGTGGATAGTTTCACTTCCTTCTGCCTTACTGTGTGAGACTGAAATATTAATGCCCAACTGGTGGATAGTTTCACTTCCTTCTGTCTTACTGGGATAGACTGAAATATAAATGCCCAACTGGTGGATAGTTTCACTTCCTTCTGCCTTACTGGGTGAGACTGAAATATAAATGCCCAACTGGTGGATAGTTTCACTTCCTTCTGCCTTACTGGGATAGACTGAAATATTAATGCCCAACTGGTGGATAGTTTCACTTCCTTCTGCCTTACTGTGTGAGACTGAAATATTAATGCCCAACTGGTGGATAGTTTCACTTCCTTCTGTCTTACTGGGATAGACTGAAATATAAATGCCCAACTGGTGGATAGTTTCACTTCCTTCTGCCTTACTGGGTGAGACTGAAATATAAATGCCCAACTGGTGGATAGTTTCACTTCCTTCTGCCTTACTGGGATAGACTGAAATATTAATGCCCAACTGGTGGATAGTTTCACTTCCTTCTTCCGTACTGGGTGAGACTGAAATATTAATGCCCAACTGGTGGATAGTTTCACTTCCTTCTGTCTTACTGGGATAGACTGAAATATAAATGCCCAACTGGTGGATAGTTTCACTTCCTTCTGCCTTACTGGGTGAGACTGAAATATAAATGCCCAACTGGTGGATAGTTTCACTTCCTTCTGCCTTACTGGGATAGACTGAAATATTAATGCCCAACTGGTGGATAGTTTCACTTCCTTCTGCCTTACTGGGTGAGACTGAAATATAAATGCCCAACTGGTGGATAGTTTCACTTCCTTCTGCCTTACTGGGTGAGACTGAAATATAAATGCCCAACTGGTGGATAGTTTCACATCCTTCTGCCTTACTGGGTGAGACTGAAATATAAATGCCAAACTGGTGGATAGTTTCACTTCCTTCTGCCTTAGTGGGTGAGACTGAAATATAAATGCTCAACTGGTGGATAGTTTCACTTCCTTCTGCCTTATTGGGTGAGACTGAAACATAAATGCCAAACTGGTGGATAGTTTCACTTCCTTCTGCCTTACTGGGTGAGACTGAAATATAAATGCCCAACAGGTGGATAGTTTCACTTCCTTCTGCCTTAGTGGGTGAGACTGAAATATAAATGCCCAACTGGTGGATAGTTTCACTTCCTTCTGCCTTACTGGGTGAGACTGAAATATAAATGCCCAACTGGTGGATAGTTTCTCTTCCTTCTGCCTTACTGGGTGAGACTGAAATATTAATGCCCAACTGGTGGATAGTTTCACTTCCTTCTGCCTTACTGGGTGAGACTGAAATATAAATGCCCAACTGGTGGATAGTTTCACTTCCTTCTGCCTTAGTGGGTGAGACTGAAATATAAATGCCCAACTGGTGGATAGTTTCTCTTCCTTCTGCCTTACTGGGTGAGACTGAAATATTAATGCCCAACTGGTGGATAGTTTCACTTCCTTCTGCCTTACTGGGTGAGACTGAAATATAAATGCCCAACTGGTGGATAGTTTCACTTCCTTCTGCCTTAGTGGGTGAGACTGAAATATAAATGCCCAACTGGTGGATAGTTTCACTTCCTTCTGCCTTAATGGGTGAGACTGAAATATAAATGCCCAACTGGTGGATAGTTTCACTTCCTTCTGCCTTACTGTGTGAGACTGAAATATTAATGCCCAACTGGTGGATAGTTTCACTTCCCTCTGTCTTACTGGGATAGACTGAAATATAAATGCCCAACTGGTGGATAGTTTCACTTCCTTCTGCCTTACTGTGTGAGACTGAAATATTAATGCCCAACTGGTGGATAGTTTCACTTCCTTCTGTCTTACTGGGATAGACTGAAATATAAATGCCCAACTGGTGGATAGTTTCACTTCCTTCTGCCTTACTGTGTGAGACTGAAATATTAATGCCCAACTGGTGGATAGTTTCACTTCCTTCTGTCTTACTGGGATAGACTGAAATATAAATGCCCAACTGGTGGATAGTTTCACTTCCTTCTGCCTTACTGGGTGAGACTGAAATATAAATGCCCAACTGGTGGATAGTTTCACTTCCTTCTGCCTTACTGGGATAGACTGAAATATTAATGCCCAACTGGTGGATAGTTTCACTTCCTTCTGCCTTACTGTGTGAGACTGAAATATTAATGCCCAACTGGTGGATAGTTTCACTTCCTTCTGTCTTACTGGGATAGACTGAAATATAAATGCCCAACTGGTGGATAGTTTCACTTCCTTCTGCCTTACTGGGTGAGACTGAAATATAAATGCCCAACTGGTGGATAGTTTCACTTCCTTCTGCCTTACTGGGATAGACTGAAATATTAATGCCCAACTGGTGGATAGTTTCACTTCCTTCTTCCGTACTGGGTGAGACTGAAATATTAATGCCCAACTGGTGGATAGTTTCACTTCCTTCTGTCTTACTGGGATAGACTGAAATATAAATGCCCAACTGGTGGATAGTTTCACTTCCTTCTGCCTTACTGGGTGAGACTGAAATATAAATGCCCAACTGGTGGATAGTTTCACTTCCTTCTGCCTTACTGGGATAGACTGAAATATTAATGCCCAACTGGTGGATAGTTTCACTTCCTTCTGCCTTACTGGGTGAGACTGAAATATAAATGCCCAACTGGTGGATAGTTTCACTTCCTTCTGCCTTACTGGGTGAGACTGAAATATAAATGCCCAACTGGTGGATAGTTTCACATCCTTCTGCCTTACTGGGTGAGACTGAAATATAAATGCCAAACTGGTGGATAGTTTCACTTCCTTCTGCCTTAGTGGGTGAGACTGAAATATAAATGCTCAACTGGTGGATAGTTTCACTTCCTTCTGCCTTATTGGGTGAGACTGAAACATAAATGCCAAACTGGTGGATAGTTTCACTTCCTTCTGCCTTACTGGGTGAGACTGAAATATAAATGCCCAACAGGTGGATAGTTTCACTTCCTTCTGCCTTAGTGGGTGAGACTGAAATATAAATGCCCAACTGGTGGATAGTTTCACTTCCTTCTGCCTTACTGGGTGAGACTGAAATATAAATGCCCAACTGGTGGATAGTTTCTCTTCCTTCTGCCTTACTGGGTGAGACTGAAATATTAATGCCCAACTGGTGGATAGTTTCACTTCCTTCTGCCTTACTGGGTGAGACTGAAATATAAATGCCCAACTGGTGGATAGTTTCACTTCCTTCTGCCTTAGTGGGTGAGACTGAAATATAAATGCCCAACTGGTGGATAGTTTCTCTTCCTTCTGCCTTACTGGGTGAGACTGAAATATTAATGCCCAACTGGTGGATAGTTTCACTTCCTTCTGCCTTACTGGGTGAGACTGAAATATAAATGCCCAACTGGTGGATAGTTTCACTTCCTTCTGCCTTAGTGGGTGAGACTGAAATATAAATGCCCAACTGGTGGATAGTTTCACTTCCTTCTGCCTTAATGGGTGAGACTGAAATATAAATGCCCAACTGGTGGATAGTTTCACTTCCTTCTGCCTTATTGGGTGAGACTGCAATATAAATGCCCATCTGGTGGATAGTTTCACTTCCTTATGCCTTAGTGGGTGAGACTGAAATATAAATGCCCAACTGGTGGATAGTTTCACTTCCTTCTGCCTTACTGGGTGAGACTGAAATATAAATGCCCAACTGGTGGATAGTTTCACTTCCTTCTGCCTTAGTGGGTGAGACTGAAATATAAATGCCCAACTGGTGGATAGTTTCACTTCCTTCTGCCTTAGTGGGTGAGACTGAAATATAAATGCCCAACTGGTGGATAGTTTCACTTCCTTCTGCCTTAGTGGGTGAGACTGAAATATAAATGCCCAACTGGTGGATAGTTTCACTTCCTTCTGCCTTAGTGGGTGAGACTGAAATATAAATGCCCATCTGGCATCATTGAGGGCTTTCGTAAAAGAGACCAAATTCTATACCGGATGATGACGTTCACTATCTCAATCGGGGTGGTCTATGTTGTTCCGTTGTTCTGTCGTTCTGTTGTTCTGTTGTTCTGTTGTTCTGTCGTTCCGTTGTTCTGTCGTTCTGTTGTTCTGTTGTTCTGTCGTTCTGTTGTTCTGTCGTTCTGTTGTTCTGTTGTTCTGCCGTTCTGTTGTTCTGTCGTGTCCAATTTTAAACATTAATCTACCAAATCTCGATAAAATCTAACCAAACTTAGTACACATGTTGTTTGGCAAAAGTTTAGAAATTTTCCAAGTTGAATTATTAATTATTGATTCTAGATTAGTATATTAATTATAAGTTATTAATGTTCTAGTTTTATATAATAAATGGCCTCTGCTGGTGAAAAATATGCAACTTTTGAACGCCCATATCTCATCTAATTCGCAACGAATTTCGGATTTTATTACGTTTGTAATACTTACCATATTGATGGAGACACTTATAAGTAGTAATCGTAAGCACTTATACTAACCCAGAGCACCATAGGTAAGTTTAGCAATTCGTAGTGCAGATTTTCTTAATTTTACTAAGGTTTTTTTTCCCAGAGGGTGATTTGATACCTCAATCCCCGGAAATTTTGTATCCTGACATTAAGTATAAGCATAAGGCATACTGATCCGCGTAGGGAATAAACACAATATATCTCTCTCGAACGACTTAACCCGTGTAATTAACCTTATAAACTTTGATAATGAACTTTTTAACTCCTGAGAGTTTGTGGACTTACTATTGTTTCACGATGGAAATTAAATTTAATTTTAAAAAAGTAGATCTGGTATGACCTCATGTTTACTTCTAGAGCAGTGCCCACTAAATCTTAATCTGCGTTCACGGAGGGTGGTTGATACAGGTGGTATTGTACCATAAAGCTCCGCGTTTGTCATGTATTGTCTCCAGCTGATTGGTCCAGCTCCAGCTGAGGGCTGCCCTTATTAGTCTTGTGTAACAACCATCAATTATTTGTTAAATTTCGTCAGTGTCCAGTCAGTCAGTGCCTCACACCCGTATAAAAGTACACTTTCCACTGTGGCGAAACATAACTTCATCTGCAGGTGCCTGGAGAGATCTGATTTCCAGATGGTATCCATTTTGATAGAGCTACCCAAGCCTTTGCTTTCCTATGAGGACCTGTGAGGACCTTCGAATACGTAAGGGAAAGGCATGGGCAGCCTAGAATAGGCTTTCCAGGATTTGGAAGTCACCGAGAATTAATCGGAAATTTAAGGTCCGATTATTTAGAGCAGCAGTAGTTCCAGTACTCCTCTATGGGAGTCCATGCTGGGCTCTAACTGCTGAGGACACCAAATCTCTGGATGGCACATTCACAAGAATGCTACGCCGGGTTCATTGTGTCAAGTACAATGCACACATCTCCAACCAGACACTATATAACATTGGAGGTGTCTCATTGGTTCCCCCAAGCTTGACACTAGAACAAATTCGCCTCCGCTTTGCAGGACATTGCTTTCGCCGTGAGGACCAGCCAGTGCATAATCTTGTACTTTTGCAGCCTTATGGAGTGAATAAGCATGGTGGACAGCCCATGACTTTCTTGAGACGCATCTTAAAGGACACTGGTCTTGAAGATGAGGATGATCTAGCAAATGTCATGGGTGATAGGGAGTTGTGGCGGCGCAATTTTGTCGACAAGCCGGCACAGTATTCTTAAAAATGCAGCTGCAATGCAGCATGCCGATACTAGTAGTAGTAGTAGTAGTTGCTTTCCTAACTTCTATGTCCTTTTTGCTACTCTCTATCCATGATCCTAGGTACTGGAAGTCATCGACCTTCCCTAGTTGATTATTATCAATGGTTGTCAAGTTTCCATCAACATTAAAGGTCATGAATTCGGTCTTTGTAGCATTTATATGAAATCCAACCTCCTTAGCAGCCCTCTTCACTTTATTTAGTAGAAGCTGTGCATCTGCTAGCGTATTAGAGAGCAGGGCGATGTCATCCGCAAAGTCGGTGTCTGTGACTGTAGTTGCCGGATATCTACTACTTCTGTGTTCTTGAAGTGTGAATCCCAGATCTTCACCCTTTGTGGCCGTCCTCATTGCGTAATCCAGTACAATTAATTATGAATAATAATGGTGCCAATGTGTCTCCTTGTAGTACCCCAGCCAGGATTGAGAAAAACTCAGTTTCTTAGCTCGGATAAATTTGCTGATACTATTCTATTCATTAAGCTGTTTCTCATGTAATACGTAATTACATTCCTAAATAATAATAATAATAATATTGGTTATTTATATAGCGGTTTTCTACGCTCAGCATACTCAAAGCGCTTTTATTATCATTACCCCAGCAAAGCCAGGTTCCCATTATACCGCAGGGTTGACGTAGGCACTAATGTCTAAAGTGTCTTGCCTAGGGACACAACAGTGCGAAATTTCTACAGCCTTTAGTCGGATTCGAACCTGCGCCACCAAACACTATTGTGTAAGCAGTTCAGACGCCGTATCCACTCGGACACTGCGACATGATATTACTACTGTAAGATACTGTACATTGCGCACCGGGCTCTTTTAAGGTGAATCTTGTCCCCGTTGTTTGTTCCAGAGAAAAAATTACAGTATATATACTATATACATACAATAAGGGATTTCTTTTACAGAAATAGAGCATTATTTGTATTTACATTTCTTGCATAAACTAATGTAATAAAACTTTTGGTGCTGAAAGGTAAAAATCTTAAAAATCAGATGCGATTTATACTATAAATATTTATAGGTAAGGTTCCAGGTCCGATCTAAAAAATATATATAGTAATATTTCCATTTCTTGCATAAAATAATAAAAAATTAGTGTCACGGACAAAAATGTTGCAAAACTTATTCAGTAATGTAGGAGGACATTCCGTAATGTAGGAGGACATTCAGTAATGTAGGAGGACATTCAGTAATGTAGGAGGACATTCAGTACTGTAGGAGTACATTCAGTAATGTAGGAGGACATTCAGTAATGTAGGAGGACATTCAGTAATGTAGGAGGACATTCAGTAATGTAGGAGGACATTCAGTAATGTAGGAGGACATTCAGTAATGTAGGAGGACATTCAGTAATGTAGGAGGACATTCAGTAATGTAGGAGGACATTCAGTAATGTAGGAGGACATCCAGTATTGTAGGAGGACATTCAGTAATGTAGGAGGACATTCAGTAATGTAATGTAGGAGGACATTCAGTAATGTAGGAGGACATTCAGTAATGTAATGTAGGAGGACATTCAGTAATGTAATGTAGGAGGACATTCAGTAATGTAGGAGGACATTCAGTAATGTAGGAGGACATTCAGTAATGTAGGAGGACATTCAGTAATGTAGGAGGACATTCAGTAATGTAGGAGGACATTCAGTAATGTAGGAGGACATTCAGTAATGTAGGAGGACATTCAGTAATGTAATGTAGGAGGACATTCAGTAATGTAGGAGGACATTCAGTACTGTAGGAGGACATTCAGTACTGTAGGAGGACATCCAGTAATGTAGGAGGACATTCAGTAATGTAATGTAGGAGGACATTCAGTAATGTAGGAGGACATTCAGTACTGTAGGAGGACATTCAGTACTGTAGGAGGACATCCAGTAATGTAGGAGGACATTCAGTAATGTAGGAGGACATTCAGTAATGTAATGTAGGAGGACATTCAGTAATGTAGGAGGACATCCAGTATTGTAGGAGGACATTCAGTAATGTAGGAGGACATTCAGTAATGTAGGAGGACATTCAGTAATGTAATGTAGGAGGACATTCAGTAATGTAATGTAGGAGGACATTCAGTAATGTAGGAGGACATTCAGTAATGTAGGAGGACATTCAGTAATGTAGGAGGACATTCAGTAATGTAGGAGGACATCCAGTAATGTAGGAGGACATTCAGAAATGTAATGTAGGAGGATATTCAGTAATGTAGGAGGACATTCAGTAATGTAGGAGGACATTCAGTAATGTAGGAGGACATTCAGTAATGTAGGAGGACATTCAGTAATGTAATGTAGGAGGATATTCAGTAATGTAGGAGGACATTCAGTAATGTAGGAGGACATTCAGTAATGTAGGAGGACATCCAGTATTGTAGGAGGACATTCAGTACTGTAGGAGGACATTCAGTAATGTAGGAGGACATTCAGTAATGTAGGAGGACATTCAGTAATGTAGGTGGACTTTCAGTAATGTAGGAGGACATTCAGTACTGTAGGAGGACATTCAGTAATGTAGGAGGACATTCAGTAATGTAGGAGGACATTCAGTAATGTAGGTGGACTTTCAGTAATGTAGGAGGACATTCAGTAATGTAGGAGGACATTCAGTAATGTAGGAGGACATTCAGTAATGTAGGTGGACTTTCAGTAATGTAGGAGGACATTCAGTAATGTAGGAGGACATTCAGTAATGTAATGTAGGAGGACATTCAGTAATGTAGGAGGACATTCAGTAATGTAATGTAGGAGGACATTCAGTAATGTAGGAGGACATTCAGTAATGTAGGAGGACATTCAGTAATGTAGGAGGACATCCAGTATTGTAGGAGGACATTCAGTACTGTAGGAGGACATTCAGTAATGTAGGAGGACATTCAGTAATGTAGGAGGACATTCAGTAATGTAGGTGGACTTTCAGTAATGTAGGAGGACATTCAGTAATGTAGGAGGACATTCAGTACTGTAGGAGGACATTCAGTACTGTAGGAGGACATTCAGTAATGTAGGAGGACATTCAGTAATGTAATGTAGGAGGACATTCAGTAATGTAATGTAGGAGGACATTCAGTAATGTAGGAGGACATTCAGTAATGTAGGAGGACATTCAGTACTGTAGGAGGACATTCAGTAATGTAGGAGGACATTCAGTAATGTAGGAGGACATTCAGTAATGTAGGAGGACATTCAGTACTGTAGGAGGACATTCAGTAATGTAGGAGGACATTCAGTAATGTAGGAGGACATTCAGTAATGTAGGTGGACTTTCAGTAATGTAGGAGGACATTCAGTAATGTAGGAGGACATTCAGTACTGTAGGAGGACATTCAGTACTGTAGGAGGACATTCAGTAATGTAGGAGGACATTCAGTAATGTAGGAGGACATTCAGTAATGTAGGAGGACATTCAGTAATGTAGGAGGACATTCAGTAATGTAGGAGGACATTCAGTAATGTAGGAGGACATTCAGTAATGTAGGAGGACATTCAGTAATGTAGGAGGACATTCAGTAATGTAGGAGGACATTCAGTACTGTAGGAGGACATTCAGTAATGTAGGAGGATATTCTGTAATGTAGGAGGACATTCAGTAATGTAGGTGGACATTCAGTAATGTAGGAGGACATTCAGTAATGTAGGAGGACATTCAGTAATGTAGGAGGACATTCAGTAATGTAGGAGGACATTCAGTACTGTAGGAGGACATTCAGTAATGTAGGAGGATATTCAGTAATGTAGGAGGACATTCAGTAATGTAGGTGGACATTCAGTAATGTAGGAGGACATTCAGTAATGTAGGAGGACATTCAGTAATGTAGGAGGATATTCAGTAATGTAGGAGGACATTCAGTAATGTAGGAGGACATTCAGTAATGTAGGAGGACATTCAGTAATGTAGGAGGACATTCAGTAATGTAGGTGGACATTCAGTAATGTAGGAGGACATTCAGTAATGTAGGAGGACATTCAGTAATGTAGGAGGACATTCAGTAATGTAGGAGGACATTCAGTAATGTAGGAGGACATTCAGTAATGTAGGAGGACATTCAGTACTGTAGGAGTACATTCAGTAATGTAGGAGGACATTCAGTAATGTAGGAGGACATTCAGTAATGTAGGAGGACATTCAGTAATGTAGGAGGACATTCAGTAATGTAGGAGGACATTCAGTAATGTAGGAGGACATTCAGTAATGTAGGAGGACATTCAGTAATGTAGGAGGACATCCAGTATTGTAGGAGGACATTCAGTAATGTAGGAGGACATTCAGTAATGTAATGTAGGAGGACATTCAGTAATGTAGGAGGACATTCAGTAATGTAGGAGGACATTCAGTAATGTAGGAGGACATTCAGTAATGTAGGACGACATTCAGTAATGTAGGTGGACTTTCAGTAATGTAGGAGGACATTCAGTAATGTAGGAGGACATTCAGTACTGTAGGAGGACATTCAGTACTGTAGGAGGATATTCAGTAATGTAGGAGGACATTCAGTAATGTAGGAGGACATTCAGTAATGTAGGAGGATATTCAGTAATGTAGGAGGACATTCAGTAATGTAGGAGGACATTCAGTAATGTAGGAGGACATTCAGTAATGTAGGAGGACATTCAGTAATGTAGAAGGACATTCAGTAATGTAGGAGGACATTCAGTAATGTAGGAGGACATTCAGTAATGTAGGAGGACATTCAGTAATGTAGGAGGACATTCAGTAATCTAGGATGAAATTCAGTAATGTAGGAGGACATTGCGACAATATACAAAGACGATCGAATATAACGGACAGTTCGAGCGTTCTGACTGACTGATTGATACTGCAAACTGCAAACCGCAATATAATACCGATGAATACGAGATATCGGTAGTTAACATGTGGCTATGCAGTATAGCGGTTGCATACTACTACTAGGATCGGCATGTTGCATTGCAGCTGCATTTTTAAGAATGCTGTGCCGGCTTATCGACAAAATTGCACCGCCACAACTCCCTATCACCCATGACATTTGCTAGATCATCGGCATCTTCAAGGCCAGTGTCCTTTAAGATGCGTCTCAAGAAAGTCATGGGCTGTCCACCATGCTTACTCACTCCATGAGGCTGCCAAAGTACAAGATTATGCACGGCGAAAGCAATGTCCTGCAAAGCGGAGGCGATTTGTTCTAGTGTCAAGCTTGGGGGAACCAATGAGACATCTCCAATGTTATATAGTGTCTGGTTGGAGACTTTGAACTTGACACAATGAACCCGGCGTAGCATTCTTGTGAATGTGCCATCCAGAGATTTGGTGTCCTCAGCAGTTAGAGCCCAGCATGGACTCCCATAGAGGAGTACTGGAACTACTGCTGCTCTAAATAACCGGACCTTAAGTTTCCGATTAATTCTCGGTGACTTCCAAATCCTGGAAAGCCTATTCAAGGCTGCCCATGCCTTTCCCTTACGTATTCGAAGGTCCTCACCTGACTTCCGGATCCATGATCCCAGGAAACAGAAGTCATCCACATGCTCAAGCATACCATCTTTTGTGCTTATGCTCATCCGATCAGAGACTTGCTGAGGACTTTCAAAGTTAACTGTCAAAATTTTGGTCTTTCTGGAGTTAATAAAAAGACCAACACTAGAAGCAGCATGTTCTAATGAGCTGTGGAGCCGTTGGGCTCCCTCTAGTGATTCTGAGAGTACTCCTAATTCATCAGCAAAGTCTAGATCAGTTAGGTACTTGGCAGGATTTCCTCGACTTCTGGAGCCAGTAGGTGGAGTTATCATCACCCCATCATCATTATGATGATCTAAGGACATGCGAAGAACGTAGTCAACCACAATTATGAACAAGAATGGTGCAAGTGTGTCTCCCTGAAGGACGCCCCATAACACTTCAAATGGTTCTGTGTCACCGTCAACAGTAGACACAAATGTTGTCGAACCATCGTATACTGATCTGATTGCTGCAATAATTTCATCAGGAATCCCATATAATGAAAGTATGCTGAACATACGTGAGCGAGAGACTGAATCAAAGGCCTTGAAGAAGTCAACAAAGATAACAGCCAGATGCCTGTCTTTCTTTTTTGATAACTCTTCAATTATCCTTCTAAGTGCCAAAATGGGCTCCATGGTCCCACGACCTTTACGGAACCCATTCTGATTTCCACGGAGCAGTCTCTCAATGGGATCCCTGATGCGATTTAATAGAATCCTATTGTATAGCTTTGCAGCAATCGATATCAATGAGATTCCCCGAAAAGAACCATAGAGTGTTAGGTTGCCCTTCTTGGGAACTGGCACCAACTTATTTGTTTTCATTTCTTGTGGGACTCTTGTTGTTCGGTACATGTCTACTATGATGGGATAGATGAGCTTTAAACACTCAGGTATTTTAAAGACCTTAGGGGGAACACCATCTACTCCACTGGCACGATTGGTCTTAATGCTCTTTGCAGCAGCCTTCACTTCTGCAAAGGAGATATCACCAATGGGAATATCTGGGAGTACAGACTCAGACATTCATTCATTCATTTAATAATCAAATAAGATTGATATTTAAAATATATATTATGCACAATATATTAAGTAAAATATGGTAGTACGTCCAGAGATAAAAAAAAGAACAAAACTTACTTCTATAAAGTTATCAGGCAATACCCTGTCATTATTGAGGAGCTTTTCAAAGTGGGCCTTCCAAAGTGAGGCGATCGGCTGGTGATTCAGCCTTAACCTTGGTGATTGGTTGGCTTTTTCGGTTGCGTTGCATTGTCTGGGGGGCATACACTCCTACAGTACATCTACTTGTTATACTTGTAGGTTAGTAATGAAGTAGGTTACAGGGGGTGGTTGAAAGAGAACCAAAACAATAAACGAGGTTAGGAATATCGTAATCCAATTGAATGGGAGAATCTTTTGAGGATCTTTAAGCCACGGCCACGGAATGTATGTTCACAACCACACCGGTGATCTTCTTACAGTATCCCATTCCACACTGCTTCCTAAAGGGATGCTAGTTCACCACCATTGGTGATCTTTCACAGTAAACCCTTCCCCCTCCCACTCTGTTTCATAAAGGAATGCCTGTTCCATATCATGGGTGATCTTTCACAGCAAACCCTTCCGCTCTGTTTCCTAAATGAATGCCTGTTCACCACCATGGGTGATCTTTCACAGTAAACCCTCCCACTCTGTTTCCTAAATGAATGCCTGTTCACCAACATGGGTGATCTTCCACATTAAACCCTTCACTCTGTTTCCTAAAGAAATGCCTGTTCCATACCATGGGTGATCTTTCACAGTAAACCCTTCCACTCTGTTTCCTAAAGGAATGCCTGTTCACCACCATGGGTGATCTTTCACAGTAAACCCTCCCACTCTGTTTCCTAAAGGAATGCCTGTTCACCAACATGGGTGATCTTCCACATTAAACCCTTCACTCTGTTTCCTAAAGGAATGCCTGTTCCATACCATGGGTGATCTTTCACAGTAAACCCTTCCACTCTGTTTCCTAAAGGAATGCCTGTTCACCACCATGGGTGATCGTTCGCAGTAAACCCTCCCACTCTGTTTCCTAAAGGAATGCCTGTTCACCAACATGGGTGATCTTCCACATTAAACCCTTCAAATCTGTTTCCTAAAGGAATGCCTGTTCCACACCTTGGTAGATCTTTCACAGTAAACCCTTCAAATCTGTTTCCTAAAGGAATGCCTGTTCACCATCATGGGTGATCTTCCACAGTAAACCCTTCACTCTGTTTCCTAAAGGAATGCCTGTCCATACCTTGGTAGATCTTTCACAGTAAACCCTTCAAATCTGTTTCCTAAAGGAATGCCTGTTTACAATCATGGGTGATCTTCCATAGTAAACCCTTCACTCTGTTTCCTAAAGGAATGCCTGTTCACCACCATGGGTGATCTTCCACAGTAAACCCTTCACTCTGTTTCCTAAAGGAACGCCTGTTCTATACCATGGGTGATCTTTCACAGTAAACCCTTCAAATCTGTTTCCTAAAGGAATGCCTGTTCACCATCATGGGTGATCTTCCATAGTAAACCCTTCACTCTGTTTCCTAAAGGAATGCCTGTTTACCACCATGGCTGATCTTCGACAGTAAACCCTTCCACTCTGTTTCCTAAAAGAATGTCTGTTCACCACCATGGGTGATCTTCCATAGTAAACCCTTCCACTCTGTTTCATAAAGGAATGCCTGTTCAACACCATATGGGTGATCTTCCACAGTAAACCCTTCCGCTCTGTTTCCTAAAGGAATGCCTGTTCACCACCATGGGTGATCTTCCACAGTAAACCCTTCCACTCAGTTTCCAAAAGGAAAACCTGTTCACCACCATGGGTGATCTTCCACAGTAAACCCTTCCACTCTGTTTCCTAAAGGAATGCCTGTTCAACACCATATGGGTGATCTTCCACAGTAAACCCTTCCGCTCTGTTCCCTAAAGGAATGCCTGTTCACCACCATGGGTGATCTTCCACAGTAAACCCTTCCACTCTGTTTCCTAAAGGAATGCCTGTTTAACACCATGGATGATCTTCCACAGTAAACCCTTCCAATCTGATTCCTAAAGGAATGCCTGTTCACCAACATGGGTGATCTTCCACATTAAACCCTTCAAATCTGTTTCCTAAAGGAATGCCTGTTCCACACCTTGGTAGATCTTTCACAGTAAACCCTTCAAATCTGTTTCCTAAAGGAATGCCTGTTCACCATCATGGGTGATCTTCCACAGTAAACCCTTCACTCTGTTTCCTAAAGGAATGCCTGTTCCATACCTTGGTAGATCTTTCACAGTAAACCCTTCCACTCTGTTTCCTAAAGGAATGCCTGTTCAACATCATGGGTGATCTTCCACAGTAAACCCTTCCACTCTGTTTCCTAAAGGAATGCCTGTTCACCAGCATGGGTGATATTCCACAGTAAACCCTTCCACCCTGTTTCCTAAAGGAATACCTGTTCACCACCATGGGTGATCTTCCACACTAAACCCTTCTACTCTGTTTCCTAAAGGAATGGCTGTTCAACACCATGGGTGAACTTCTACAGTAAACCCTTCCACCCTGTTTCCTAAAGGAATACCTGTTCACCACCATGGGTGATCTTCCACACTAAACCCTTCTACTCTGTTTCCTAAAGGAATGGCTGTTCACCACCATGGGTGATCTTCCACAGTAAACCCTTACACTCTGTTTCCTAAAGGAATACCTGTTCACCACCATGGGTGATCTTCCACACTAAACCCTTCTACTCTGTTTCCTAAAGGAATGGCTGTTCAACACCATGGGTGAACTTCTACAGTAAACCCTTCCACTTTGTTTCCCAAGTTGTCTTCGTTCAAATTTATCGACCAGTCAAAGGTGAAACCTAGGTTGGGCTAGGCTGCAGTATTTAAAGAACTGTAACCAAATCGTGCTGCACCATCCAGGGATCGAACCAGGGCCTCCTTATTGGAGTCCCATTGATTTCACCACTAGAACAAACTGCAGCTTTAAAAACACAAATTAATTGAGAATCAACAGTAAGATTGTAAGCCTACTGGCTGTATGGGGGTCTATAGTGTATGGGGGTGTAGACGTATGTATACAGTAGGCGTATGTGTAGCGTTTAACCCCCCCCCCCCCCCCCCCATCCACCCCCCAACCTGGTGGTATACCTAATGCATAACCACGAGAACGTGTTGCAATATTACACACACAATATTATTAGTTGTTATTAGTTATTATTATTATTATTATTATTTTATATATATATTATGTATATTATATATTATATATATATAATAATTATATATATTATATATACACATATATATATATATTATTATATAGTTATTGTTATTGTTATTAGTTATTAATAGTTGTATTGCGTATAAATGTTTATATCCTTGTACTAAGTCAATGAATTACTAAATACGTCTCTATGTTTAAATATTGTGGTACTGTACCTATTGCGTTCACACAAATGTTAAATATTTTTATAATATTTAAAAAAACGCGTCTAATAAATATATTGCAGTCTCTTTTTAGTATCTGTCATACTGCTACTGCTGTACATAAATAGCGGTAACGTTTCTTGTTTAACTTGCTTGATGAGTAAATAATAATAAAAATAAATAAACAAAACATATTTTTGCTGATGTTTCATTTCTACTTATTAAATTGAAATAAAACTCAATAAAAATAAATATTATTTTACAAAAAGAAAGTAACATTTTTTGTCTGACTTTATAATCCGCATTTTCGAGGAATAGTTAAAGTATATTTGAGTGATTTATAATAGCATGCATGGGAAAAAAATATAACTTTTTCTCTATACTCGAGGAATTTCATTTACTGGGCGCCAGAGAGGTTAATAAATGAAAAAAAATATAAAAATGTAATAATACGTAAAAATGTTCTATGTTTTTTCCAAAGTAATCGATAATTTTATTCTTAAATTGGTACATTCGAAACTAAAGGGTATATCCGAACGAAAAAGTAACAAGTTTACGTTTAAGTTTAATGTTTCCTCAGAACAAGCAACCAAAATACAAAAAACAAAAATGTTATAACAAAGGAACATGATTTGGCTATAGCAAAGCTAGTGTAGCCTTACCATATTCCTATATTTTTTTTTTATAGCTACACCCCGTGTCGGGGTAAAAGTTTTATTTAATACTTAATTGATAAAATATAAACACAAATACAACAACAATAATATATAGGAATACCATATTCCTATAAGAGGAGGAAAAGTGGAGAACTGGTATGATACGGGTGATGCAGGCGTATGGAGTACGATATAGCTGGGATTAAACTATTAAATTTGTTTACCTTTACTGTAGATTGTCATGATAAATTTCTAACTGAAAGAATGCACTGAGATATATACCTTATGGGATACTGAATACTCATGAGATTAAGAGCGGAAAATATTAAAAGATATAAAAAAAAGAAAATAAAAGATAAGATATAAAAGATGATTGAAAAATTAAATAATTTTTCAACCTTTGCATTATTTATAAGAAATTTCCAAATTCAAAAATTTTCTTGCCAAAAATTTGTTAAAAACAAAAAGATAGAAAATAGTTATTATTATCACGACCCAGAAAGAAGATTGATTTTTACTTGTTTTTTGAAAACTTTATTGTTCGCAAATGCGGACATTTGAACAAAAGTCTTTATTGTCCGCCCCGTTCGGACAATGATGGGGATAATTTAAAGAAAAATAATTTAAAATAAATTTAAATTATGCGCAACTTACAATTCTGTAGGTTTTCCAAACTTCATCTTCTTATTAAGAAATAATTGGTAAAATATTTGTTTCCATAACCACACCGACCCGAAAACACGACGAGTTATCCAATGATAATAACACAAACACCTATTTCATGGCAATGCCATAACTAACGCTACATTACTGAATAAATCGTAAAACTTTATAGATTTATTAGGATATAAAATAAATTTGCCGCATTCAAGAAGAAAAATTTGCAAAGGATTTTGAAGCTAAGGGATATTTTGAGGAATTCTTAGCAGGGATTAACATGTGCTCCCTTCCCATTGGTTGACCACCTGACGCCCTGCACCTTCCCAACCTCCTCCCTCTACTAACTGCGATCCGCCTTTCCCATGATTTATTCATGACTTCAGGAAGCTCTCAGTGTCCAATGAACATAAAACCAAATCCCGACTTTGTATTTTGCCAACTTTAAGTTTGAAGATTTATAGGATGTAATATAGATGCCAGAAGGAAGGAAGAATGATGCAGCTGCAGGAGGGGGGACCTGGTAATATCTTTGTACTTGCCAACCTGATCAAATACGCAACTCCTCCAATAGCAATTAAAGGTTACTTAGCCCTGTTTAAATTCAAGTGTGTCAGCTGGAAACTGGAACAATAACCCCACTTAGGAAATTAAGGAGGGCCGAGATTTAAAAGTGACGTGGGATGTTTGTCCGTTACGGTGGAGTGGTTTACTAGCTTAGGGACAGTTTCTGGGTTGTAAATGCGGCGGGTAGCCGGTTATTAGGATGGTCGAGGCTTTGCCCTGGGGAGTTAGGATACTGCCTCATTAACTACAATCACTGGTAATCCCTACGAAAGTAACATGGGATTACTGGGTGAAGCTGTCCAAATACCACCACTATCTAGAGTTTGTCATCAACAGGCCTATCCTAAAATCCCGTCAAAAAAACAACTGGAATGAATTGAGAGAACTTTTGTGACAGCAGCTCTACCCACACTGGGGATGAATAACTCAAGTCTTGAGATTTCCTCTCCAACAAACTTTATTTACAGAAAGTGATCTGCAGCCAATTGGAAATCCTGCTAAAATACTCAGTCTCCGATAAACCATAGGTTAAATGCCAATTCGATCCAGCTGAGGCCTGCTGCTGATTACTTCGTTGAAACGTCATTAATTCAAATTTTTCACATTTCAATGGCAACAATGAGGCGAGGAAATGAAGTGGCGAGAGGAAGCCAAGAAAGAAATAAATCTGGAAATATGATTAGTTTCTTATAAAGGACGCCTGTGTCCCAGATGGTGTTGCCCGCATCATTAACTGACTTCGTTCACTGCATGAATATGCATGCATCCTTCCTGTAACGGGCAGACAAATACTAAAGTCCCACCAACAAAAACCCCAAGAACCATGTGGCCTAATTAAATTGAACCGCTGAGGCAGTTTTGACCATAGAAATTTATGTGCTGCCACTATAACGCCCTGTGGGGTATTTCCTTCGCCCTCTCATTCATAAAGAAGATGAACCCCGTTGATATATAACAACAAGGGAAGCAGGTCATTAACATGCATGCGTGCTTGTTCTCCATCCATATTGTCAAAAGTAAACCATTGTTTGCTTTCAGCATATAATTCCAGACTGTATTGGGCTTAAAATGTCTCTCCAAAATATCTGCAATGACAACTGCAGGTATTGCTTCACACAGTTGATTTCATGTTTGTGCATTCGTTAAAGTTGACTGTAGCTCATACTTATCCTATTTGGACACAGACAGTTTGCAGTTTGGGACAGGCACGATAGGAAAATATCTGTCACTTCACTGTAGTGCCTTTTGTTTAATGGCAGGTACAGCCTAAATAATGTCACTTATATCTCGATCTGCAAGGCATGCTGCAAGGCATGCTGCATGATATGCGATTACCTCGGCAGACACAGCAATAAAGTTCGTTCATTCAGAATATATTATACAATACTACGAGGCAGCAATGTTGTTGCGGCAAGCACTGACATATGACGACATAAGACATGCTTCCCTCCTTCAGTAATGCATAGCAACCGCAAGTGGCAGATGCTTCACGTAGCCAAGAAAATCGTTGAATTCGCCGCAGCTGAGGAATGATTTATTGGGTTACAAATATCGTTTTAATTGCTATTCTGTGGCGTTTATATTATGGAGTAAATTAAGACGGCATACTACACTATTTCTACGTCCATGTGAGCCTTCCATATCACAGTTGATGTAAGACCATATGCCGTTTAGTAAAGCAACCGTTATCGTACATTTGTTGCATCTGCCTTCATCATCGTTAGAAGTCATAGTTGCAAATCGGTCAAATCTGGTTGGTTGGTGCAGGGATTTACACGTTCGTGGGGCCTTCGCGCAGCACGAGGCCCAGTTATGAGATACAAATTAAATTGTGCGACTGTATCACAAAATCAGGTTATGAG
>JAUCBJ010002088.1:0-60961 GCA_032718475.1 Nemertoderma westbladi | reverse complement strand
CACCTCGACTACCGACGGCTCGCTATCCGTCCTCGCTCTTCTATCGTTTGCGGCGATACTTCTACTACTCTCTTCCTCTCTTCTCCTATCAGTGGAATATTCCCGCTCACGAGATCTCTCGTCGACCTCCCGGTTAAACCCCACTGTTCTTCTTTCCTCCTCTGATCGGGCTCGACGCTCCGTCTGCCCTCCCGCGACGTCGACCTGTCTTTCTCTGGTCGATCGCACGTCGCCGGGGATACTCGCAATCCCCCTATTACTCTCCGTCGCCGGTTGTTGCGGTTTACCTTGTTCGGCCCTCGCATTGTCCGCTGACGGCTGTGGGACACTCTCTGCCCCCCCCCCTCTCGCCGCTAACTTTCTGTTGTGGGGTGCTCGTAGCCCCCCCCCCACTCGCTACATCTAAGTTCGCTACCTCTCGCCCCGCTACTATATATCTCTCTAGTCGACACATCAACCCTACCACAGTCGGGTCTATTCACCCCCGCCTCTCCCTCTGCTATTGCGTGGCCTTCCAGGCCCTCCGCTCCCTGCCTACCAACTACGTGGCCTACCAGGCCCTCTGCTCTCTGTCTACTAACTACGTGGCCTACCAGGCCCTCTGCTCCCTGTCTACTAACTACGTGGCCTACCAGGCCCTCTGCTCCCTGGTTACGTAGGCCCGACGTGTCTACACTAATAGCACCCATATTGGAAACGGAATTAATTTGCTCATTTGAAACAAAATCATTTGTATTATTCTGCGCGACTACGTTATCTGAATTATTTTGTAAATTCGGGCTAAGATCATTATTTGAATTATTCGAATTATTCTGTGTAATTGCGTTATTTAAGTTATTTTGTAGGTCCGAATTCGAGTTATTATTTTGATTATTTGAATTATTTTGCGTAACTACATCAATATTAGGATTATTTTCTACATTAACACTGGGATTGTTCTGATTTAAATTTAAATTACTACCACCAGGCAAAGTATTTCCTGTAATAAAGGTTTGATTAGCGTTATCCCATACGGTACTATTAATATCAACAACGTCTACTGTACCATTATTATTATATTACCCCCCCCGCTCGTACGGTCGCACCAGTCTTGAGTCTGTCGTGCGGTCCCTGTCAGTGGAGTATTAACAAATACATCTACGGCCCTCGGCTCCTCAAAAATACTCGAGCCGGCCCCAGTTTCAGACGGCGGTCCCACTCGCACGTATTCCAACTCGTGCGTCCCTCTAATTATATTTTTCGCATACTCACTCTGCCGTTTCTCTAATTCCTTGCGCTCCTTTTCACTCTTTGCCACTATCCCCTCACGCTCCTGGGTGTCCTTGATGGCCGAGTCTGCGGCACTCTTAATGCTCTCCCTTCGTCTCGCCCCACGCTCTTTACGTTCCTCTTCCTTTCTCGCCTCACGCTCCTTGCGTTCCTTTTCCTTTCCCGCCTCACGCTCCTTGCGTTCCTTTTCCATTCCCGCCTCACGCTCCTTGCGTTCCGCCTCACGCTCCTTGCGTTCCTTTTCCATTCTCGCCTCACGCTCCTTGCGTTCCTTTTCCATCTCTCGCTCTCACGCTCCTCGCGTTCCTTTTCCTCTCTCGCTTCACGCTCCCTACACTCCCTTTCCTCTATCTCATCATACTCCCTTAGGCTTTTCAAAGCCCTTTCGGCCCTTTCTCCGGTTTCTCTAAGCAATACCGTTTCCCTCTCTAACCGCACTCTTCCCTCCTCTAGCCGTTCCTTCATTTCTCTCTGACCTTGCTCTGCCATGCTGAGACGGTATGTGGCTCCTATTTTTCTCACCGCTCTTTCTTTCGCGGAGGATGTAGCAGACTTATCGGTTACGACGGACTTCCCCCGCCTTCCCGACCTACTAACTTTCTCCCCCTTTCCGGAGCTTTCTCCGACCGACGAGGCCGAATCCTCGGTGTTAACCTCGGATTCGCCCTCTTCAGGTCCCTTCCAACCCACTGGTTTCACTCCCCGGGCATCGACCAAGTATGGCCCTATGTACACTGGCGCTACGCTAGGTTCCATACTCCCACACTCCCATAGTTCAAACAGTTCGCCGGCTATCCTTTCTGCTCTCTCCCCGGCCAGTTCTCTCTGCCCAAAACGTATTAGGTAATTTAAGTGTTTATCCGACTCACCTAGTCGCTTTCTCAGTCTCACCTCGTCTACCTTCGCCCCTTCCTTCTTGGCGTCGTTTATCAGCTTCCGGGTCGCGTTGTAGGCCCGTCGAAGTCGCTCAGAAACCCCGACGTCCTCGTCGCCGACCTCTCCTCCGTCCCTCCGGGTTCGACGTCGTACCGGCGGCTCCACCGTCGCCGTTCCGGTGGGCCGTCCGTCGCCCTCGGCCTGTAGCTGGCCGGCGACATCGGTACCGATCTCTCCTCCGTCTCTTCGCGTCCGGCGTCGCACCGTCGGCCCCACCGTCGCCGTTTCGGTGGGCCGCCCGTCGCCCTCGGCCGGTAGCTGGCCGGCGACATCGGCGCGCCGTTCTCCCTCTCGTGTCGACTCGTCTCCATCTCCCTCCATCTCGCTCTCTTTCTCTCTTGGTTCGACTTCGGGTTCCAGGCCCTCCTCGTCCTGGACTTCCGGTTCGCCCGTTATCGATGGCTCCGGCGTCGTGGGCCTGTATCGCTTGGTCGCGGCCTCGCGGATCGTTAGGTCTTCGTCCGGGGTCCGCGTCGGTGTCTCGCCCGATTCACTCATCTCGTTTGTGGCTGATGATTCGGCTAGCTAGGTTGTACCGGTAGTTCTTAGAGTTTAACTAGGGCGGCAGCTCGGATTTAGTTACTGTGACGGGATCCAGGAGGGATCCCGATTTATCCGGTGTGGTATTTAGTCCACGCGTCCCCGCCGTGTGTAAGGGTGAAGTAAAGATAATTGAGTTCTGAAGTTCGGTGTATAATAAGAGGTTATAAGATATAGATATATTGTGAATGTGTACAAGGCGGGATACGGTAACTAAAGTCCCGTGATCCCCTAACTAAACTAATTGGCTGTACCCTACGCTAGCACTGCTGCACTGAGATAACTGAATCACTGATTAATAGGTTATTGGTTATATTGCACGGTGGCCTTACTGCTACTCAATCGATGCCATTCCCCCCTCTGATTGGTTAATACCCTTGTTGGCGCCCCGTGGAGTATTCCCGTTCACTCCACCTGTTCTCTCTGGGTTAGGGGTTTGGCCCCTGACCCTCTATTGTGTGCTTCCTTCCCACTCTTATTGGGATGGCACGAGTTGGTTAATTGCCCAATCTCGTGGCTCCCAATATTGCTTATCGGCTAATAACTTTATGGGGTGTTGGCGGGATTGAATAAGCTAACACACCCGATGTTATACCCCATAGGGTTTGCCTGATGATCTTGGCTGGATGTCCGTATTCTCTGTCTAAGGCCCGCCATGCAGTTGTGAAGCCGCCCTCGATGCCCTGATATTGCCTCACGATGTCGTACGCTGGGCCTCCTGTATATATATACCTGTAGATATTTTAGGCACTCCACTTGCGTCAGGTTCTTACTTAATATCTCGTTGCTGTACATCCGTCGGAATTGCAGGAATTATTCCGGTCTGCTTCCGTCGAATTTAAATGGTTCGACTGGTGGTAATTCGATCCTGGCCTTCAGTGCATCGATCAGTGTCGCCATTCCCATTGCCTGTGCTTCCAATGGGTTCAAAGAATGCTGTACAGATTCTCCTGTTAGCTGCCCTGTTGCCTGTTGCCTTTACTTGCGTCGGATATATCATTGGGGGTAACGGCCCTCTCCATATTTCCGTGTCGCACGACCTGTTCTCGTCCAGGGGGTTCAATGTTCTTATTCCTGGTTGAGTGTATTGTTGATATTGTAATGGGGGAATGTCACCCTGCCCCCCCCCCCCCCCCCCCCCACCGGTATTATGTTTGGTACTGGGGTTGATGTTAACATATTGGGGCCCATACACCTATCTGTAATAACTCTCCCCTCCCCTGGATATATGTTATGTCCCTGCATATTATAGTCATGCTGCTGTGTTGGTACCGATATAGGCTTATCCACTTCTTGCCTACCTACCGGTATATACTCCGCGACTTCCGGATCTAATCCCGTCGTTCGCGCTACTCTATCGCCTACACTATCTCTCCCAGCATGGCCTATAGTATGTGCAGTAAGGCCTACAGTATGTCCTGCAGTCTGCATGTGCCCTTCCGGACCGAAGTTTAACCTTCTCGAATATTCCAAGAAGGCCTCTCCCCATGACTACCGTACTCTCGATCGGCAGCTATATCCCGTCGGGAAGTTTCTCTTCAATCCCCTCTCCTGTTCTCTTCCTAGTATCGGTACGTCCTGTACCCTTCTCTTAGTGTGTGGTGCGTCTCTCCGGGGCGATGGCAATCTCCCGGAGTTTGACCCCACTGACTCCCCAACTCTATCTCTACTACTGCCGGCTCGCTATCTGTCCTCGCTCTCCAGTCACTCGTAGCGACGCCTCTTCTATTCTCTTCTCTTCTTCTCTCTCCAATGTAGCATCCCCACTCATGAGATCTCTCGTCGACCTCCTGGTTAAACTCCACTATTCTTCTTCTCGCTTCCGTCTGATGTCTTCTCGCTCGCCCGCTCTCGGCACTAACATCTCTCTCTGTCCGGCTGGAAGTTGATATAAGTTGAATAGGGATAGAAGTTGATATACCACGTTTACTGTTCCATAATATAAAAACAGCTTCATTACCTGTTGGAAATAGAGATTTCCAGTATTCCTTAACACTGTCGTGGCAAATCACTCTTCCAAATTCACCCACTAATGCTGTTGTATGTAATGTATTTACCGTTACTTTATATTACAATGGGAAATGTACGGGGGGGGGGGGGGGGGGACAGGTTACAGAGACGAGCTACTCTAACCAAAACAATAAAAACAATCTTGTTAACAATTGAGGGAAAGGTGCAGGTTACAAAGGAGGTATTTTCCAACCAAAACAATTGAGGGAAGGAAGCAGGTTACAGATGCCCGTTTTTCTAACCAAACCAATATACAATACAATCCCGCTACCAATTGAGGAAACATACCACGTTACTGAGAAAACCATTTAAAATGTAGGCGACAGTGCTAAAAATCTCAAATTATATGAGTACTATAATAGCATTTATTACAGTATCAATAAACCTTATCGCAGTCCAACAGTTAGGCCTTTCCTATATTATTCCTGCTCTATACTGACTGATACCACTGTAGTAAACGAACAGTTACCGAAACGAACAACAGTAAGATATATGTAATATCAAACCTAAATCGGGAATAAAAACAGGTTAAGATCAACAAAAAACAATTTAACAGTTACTAAAACAGACAGAGAGATTTAAACTGACATTAATTTATTCTGATTAGTTACTGTTAGCTAACCGGTATCACTTACCAGCATTGAATTTAAAAATATCAAATGTATGTTGATGAATCTGAAAATGATTATAGTTAGCCATGGAAACAAGTCAGTGTAATTGTTGGAAGATAAGCTATTGGGTAGCTATTGCAACAATCTAAAAAGGAAATAACAGAATAGTTCAAACTTAGGGAAATTAATCAATTATTGTTTCATTAATCAATTACACATATCCGGTACCGAAAAATCTCTATTACAGTACCGGTACGTCCAGAAGTCAAGAAAACGGGCGGGGGGGGGGGGGGGGGGGTAGTCTGAGTTAAATGTGTGTTAATTTCACACCACCACCTACGTGTACCTGTACGCCTGTATATTAATGGATTAGTAAAAAAAATCGGGTTAAAGAGTCTTGTTGAGATACAACAAAACAATAAACTAATATTGAGGTAAATCCTATTTAACTGAGATCAACATCCTCAGATTCAACGATCATATGCATACTGTAGAGCTAGAAGCAGTCCGGTGTAGCCAGGTAATTGCAAGCATGTATTCTTAGTGTAAATACCCCAATAAAAATGTGGAATGTTGGCTACAATAAGAATTGTATATGCCTAATATTATGTTTGATTTATTTGTTTACACATGTTTACTTGTTTAAGCAATATTAAGAAATACTTAACAAGTAAACAAAATCATAACCCTTTACAGTACAATTACCATACTGCATTAATCCTTCGAAAGGCCTCACATTCAGGCCATTTCAAAGTAACAAAGGGAGTCAGGCAGGCAGGAGTAATGCCCCAATAATGGGGCAATGCAATGCCCGAGGGCCCTGTTTGCTATCTTACTGCAGGCGCCACACTGCAGTAAGAAGCGCATGCCTGACGGCATGGTACAGCTTCCACTGCCCCATATCACTCAGATGATCCAGGGCACCCCTGGTCGGCACGTTCAAACATCCTTGCAGGACGATAGCGGAGGCAGTGGATGTCCGACACAACCACGAGTCCATCTCTGCATTCAACACCACCCTTCTCTCTTCAAAATCCACCTGCAACGCAAGCCCATTTCGAGCCATGAAACGTGGAAACACATGCAACCACAGAACAACAGCACCCAGGCTCGCGTAATCCCATATCAGAGTTTTTAGTTTAGAAGCAACAAATTCCACGGTCTTGTTAGGATCGCAGAGCTCATTCCCTCCAAACATCAAAACAATGATACAGGGATTACACTCCCATGAGTGCATGATGTTCTGGGCGTTATGTGTTTCGAATACACGACCCGATCCGCACTGAAAATGAACATTGGCAACTGTCGGGGAGAGCCCAAAGTTGTTGTCAGCGTTTGGCTCACGCTGGATGAAATCAAAGATATGATCCGGGTGGGATGAACCGACAATGGCAACCTCGTGGAGGTGCCCCACAGGACAAACCTTGGTAAAATCAGGGTTTGATAGATTAAAACGCGATTTGTGGGTAGCTGCCATATTGAAAATACATGAAGTGGCTGGCACAAATGGATAGGAGAAACATTTTCATTGCTCTTCTTATACTACTTAAATTTAATTAACAGAGCAGCTGTTGGCTGTAACCAATCACAAACAACTAAATTAAAGCAGGTGATTGCGTGATTGGGCCTAACCATCAATTATGGTAGGCCCCTACTGTATGATGTACAGCCCACACAATCCACTGTAACACCAATAAAGGTTAATATCACTTTACTTATTGGTTGACTAATACAATACCTGGTTATGTTAACTAATACTTTATAAAGGTTGTAATGGAGATATGAGCTGGGGGCACAGATAGGAGCCCTATTGAGACGGGATGGGGGGGGGGGGGGTAGTATATTTGAGTATATATTGTGATGGCGGAAATAGTCCCACCATTGCGTCAATAAAAGTTATATCCCTAGATCAGTTCCTATATGTTCTGAATGTTCGGGAATGGCAGAACAGAAATATTATATACTGTATATATAAAACATGACCTCGATCAGTACAGCAGTATATTAAGCTTAGGCAAGGTAATACATAATATTGAATGGTAAACACTGAAACTCTCAGTACCGTAGTAGATGTACTTGTTATAATAATAGGAGCCTTATATAGGGTGGTAATATATACTGTATTTGTTACATCCTCCACCACCGAAAAAAAAATTTCCGAAAACAAAATATTTATGACAAAAAAATATATATACCGTATATCACACAATGACAACTTTATGCGTATGTATGCTTCAATTTAATAACTTTCATACACTACAAATCTGTACAAATCAACAATTTGTATTATTAACGAAAAAAAAAAAATTACATATAGAAAAATAATTTATATCTAACTACTGTATATTTGTCAACGGGTTAAATAAAAATATGTATAATTTATTGTAAACTGATATTTTGTTACTTTTTAGTTAAATTTTATGCCTCGCTATCTGAATCGTCACTTGACAATTTTTTAATACACGATTCTATATTTTTATGCGTGATCGTTGCACGTTTCCTCGTTCTCTGTAAATCTTGTCGGTGGATTCCGATGTGCTTTGAATTTGAAGATCGCCATTTTTGTCAACTAGCATTTCGGAATGGTTAATTTCTAATGGATAAGAGCGTTTCACTGGGCGTTTCAAAACACCATGACGAGTTTTCAATGAAACGGAACGTACATAGTCATCCTGTCCTGGATGGAGCATTATAATCCTCCCTAACGGCCATTGCATCCGAGGAAGGTTATCGCTGCCGATTAGAACAATGTCTCCGAATTTTGGAACGACTTCAGTCAGAGATGTTGTATATTGATGTCTTTCACGTAGTGCTACCAGGTACTCCTGGTTCCAATGTCGCCAAAAGTTACTAATCAATGTTGTAATATGTAAATATTGTTTCCTAACATATGTTTCGTCATCGCTTCCGTATGAGGGATCAGATATAAGTTCTAAAACATCGGAAATAATATTTAAACCGTTTAGTTTTCTTCCATAAAGTAAATGAGAGGGAGTTAGTGGAAGTATTTCATCCGGTTCGGAACTCATGTAGGTCAATGGCCGATCGTTTATAAGAGATTCTATCTCTACAACTATTGTACGCAGTTGGTCAATAGAAACTAAAGATTTCTTTAAAGTTTTCTTTAATGTTAACTTGGTCATCTTTATGAGTCGTTCCCATGTACCTCCCATCCACAGACTAGATGGAGATATGAAACGCCACACAATTCGTTGTAAAAGCAAGTAGCTTCAAACGGACGGATCAGAATGTAGGTCTTGTAGATTAATATCAGCAGAAACGAAAGTGGATGCGTGTTATCACTAATAAACTGAGTAGGGCAGCCTCGACGTCCAATAAACTGTCTCAATTCCATTATGAATTCAGTTGTAGAGTTATCGCTAACGACCTCTAAGTGAATGGCTCATGAGGCCATACAAGTGAATAAAGCTATATGAGCCTTAGTAATTAATTCGTTCTCCTTAACAAGCAAATATCCCGTATAATCGACACCAGAAACTTGAAATGGATTAGCAATCCTTACTCGAATGGCGGAAGTTGAGGTTCTGGTGGAGTTGTGTAAGGTCGACCTTGAACTCGGCGACAGGAAACACATAGCCGGAGTATTGAATTGACACGTTGTCGTATACGTGAGATCCAAAAGACTTGTCGCAAGTTTACAACTGTTTCTGTAACACCACAGTGTAAAAATCGATTATGAGTTTCAAGAATAAGTAACTCAGTAAACTTATGTTTACTCGGAATAAAGATCGGACATTTCGTTGTCCAATCAAGGTCAGCATGGTCGATCCGACCTTTGGACCGAATAACTCCATTGTGTAGGAATAAATTTAGTTGCCGAATTAAATGAGGGGGTTTAGTAGTCCTGGTAGAATCGACTTGTTTCTTTAAGTGCTGTATTTCAGAATAAAATGTTTCGTACTGAACTTGACGAAACCAATAAGTTTGGGCTGAATTAATATCACTAACAGATAAGGATGGCAATTTATTGCCAGATTTCCAGGTATTTGTCGTTTTCGTTTTAATTTTGTAACAACTAATGAACTTTATAACCCAAGCTGTAACGTTGATAAGTTTGTTATAACTATTAAACATTGATATATCGATGATAGGTTTATTGACGTGATAAACTTTACTTTCAGTTTCACTTAAACTGTCTACAACTACCGGTATGGAGGAAGAAACTAGGCCCGCAGTTTCGTGTTCAAATCCATATGATGGTTGTTGGGGCCAAATCACATGGTGTAATCAGCCAATCGGGGCCGTTTACCCAAATATTCAAAGTTAAAAATTGCGAATAACTAATCACACGAGTTAACAAGTCTGCAGGATTGTCTTTGGTAGGTACATAACGAATGGTTGCCATAGGTACCAACCTGTGAATTTCGTCTACGCGAGTTTTTCTGAAAGGTTTCAAAACTTTAGTGCTATTCACCCAATGTAGCACTAACTGACTGTCAGTCCACAGATTTAACGAACGTGGAGTAAATATCGATGAATACACATCAGAAATATAATTTACCAACCGAGCTCCAATATTAAAAGCTATCAACTCGAGGTTAGGTAAAGAAGGTTTCGATTGTTTAATTGGAGTCACTCTCGATTTTGCTGTAATAAAAAATGAACCATTTTCATTTACAATGTAAATTACAGCACCGAATGCTTTTTTAGAAGCGTCACTAAAGCAGTGTAAGTCGATTATTGGAGCCAATGGGAGCTGTCTAGGAATTGTCAACATGGCTGCTCCATTTAGGTCTGTAAGTAATAAGTTCCAAACTGAAACTAAATCGCTGCGAATGGTTGCATCCCAGTCTAATTGTAAACGCCAAAGTTGCTGTATAAGAATATGAGAGCGAATTGTTATTGGCAGTAGAAAACCATATGGGTCAAAAACCTTCGCAGACAAACTAACAATCACTCTCTTTGTTATAATATCAGGAGAAATAATTTCATTGGAGACAAACCCGAGTTTATCTTCAGTAATGTGCCACAACATACCAAGTAACTTAAACAGTACTTTTATACGTTTTAGGTCAGTCGTTATTGGTTACAATGATTTCCTGTAATTTTGGGGAATTCGTTACCCATTGTCGCAATGGAAATCCACCTTTAGTTAAAATTTGTTTACTTTGACGGTAAATATCTATTAATTCTGTCTCTGTTGGCTCCATACACTGTAGATTGTCAACATAAATACCTTCGCTTATTTTCTCAGCAATATTTGAAGAATATTTATTGAGGTGATATTTTATTGTAGCATTCAATAAGAATTGGCTACACGTAGCTCCGAATAAAATAACTTTAAAACGATATGCACTAATTGACTAAAAGGGTCGAATGGATCCTGGATCCATAAAAATCTTGTACAATCGCTATCAGATTGATCTAAGCCTATTTGTAGAAAGGCTTTTTCTATGTCAGCTATAGCACAATAAGGATGTAAACAGAAACGTAATAACAAATTGCACAATAAATTATTTAGGTCTGGACCCGAATAAAGATTATCATTTAAACTAGGATAATTAGGGGCTGAGCGTGATGAGCAATCATATACAATCCGTAATGGCGTGGTAGATGATTCAGGTTTAAGAACGCCTCGGTGTGGTAAATAATGTACCACTGATCCGGAATGTATATCACTAGGCTCACTAGGACTATTTACTTCAACTAATTCTATAAAATCACGACGTAATTGATCTTTAAGAATATTGTCATAACATGATAATAACTCGGGAGTTTTACGTAGTTTACATAAGTTACACTGTAAACGTTTATAAGCTCAGCTCAGACCAGCTCAGCCAATCAGAGCGATTTTCTGTACAAGATAAAATGAAAATCGCTCTGTTTGGCTGAGCTGAGCGAGCTGAACAAAGAGAGGTTCCACATCGACAGTAAATCAGCTAACAGATTTCGTCATCAGAACTACAATCTATTTAGAGTATTAGCACATTGCGGCGTAAATGGTTTGTTATGTCCGCTAAAATACCCACACGGTACATTGCGGAGAAAATGGCTTGTTATGTCCCCTAAAACACCTATACTGTATATTGCGGAGAAAATGACTGGTTATATCCGCAAAAGCTTTTACAGTTATCTACGTACTGCTACTGGTAACACGAACTTTAATGGATTATGCAATAAGTGCAAATAAATCGATTACAAAAAATAATCGATTAAAATAAAAAAAATAGAACTTTTTCCCCAGGCAACAAAAAAAACTACCAATTTAAAAATAAGATTACGTATTACAATATGGGTATACATATAAGGTTAACGTCGAGATTCTTTCTCGACGTTGTCTTTCTTGGTCCTTGCCCAGGTAGCCAGGATGTTTGATGCAATCCAATGCGCCATGTGGTAGGGAAGATGGGCGTTTGGTCGTATTGTAAAACTGACGCTGCTAGATTAGCTGAAAACTGAAAACAGTTGTGTAATTATATCCCATATAAATTTCTTGGGCCTTATCCAAGATGACTAGATATTCTTCCTCTTCCAGAAATACATGAGTTAAAACTCTACAGATTAGAGATACATTTCTCCCCTTCATATGTGACAACACATTCACCGCCATTAATCTTCGGTTCACTCTCATCATAATCATCGACCTCATTAAGCAGTGAGGCTGAAATTAAATAAAAAAATTAAATGAAAAAATTCTGAAAAAAAAATGCTGAAAAAATTAAATATATATATATTATGACTATAATTAATTACACAACATTGAAACATAGAAAACATGTTGCCCATTATATGTACTTGGATAGCAGATGCATACTGTCCAATCTCCTATCACTAAATTAGAGAATTACTTTCCTATTTTGAAAAAACCTTCACCATAACTACTGATAGGACATGGAAATGGGGACTGGAACAAATGACTCACAAAATCAAGTATATGTCCATGTAAATTTAGACGTAATTTTAAACCATCAGGAATAATTGAAAACGATCCCACTAATAAAAAACGGTTCGTAGTAAATATACAAGAACCTCTTTTTAGATGTTGAATGTCAGTATTCGATTTAACAACTGTCGGTATGCTATTTGTGTTAGGTGTGCTATAAAAGTGTTTGCCATTTGCAGATTAAAACTTGAGAGAACAATTTACAGCAGAGTTGATGTTGAGTACATTGGGTTGAGAAGAATTCAGATGGAAAGATGAGGCAATATTCTACTGAATTAACTGATGACAATAATTCAATAGCAAGTGGGTGCAGTAATACAAATAGAACAGGTGTCATGGATTCAGTCGACCGTGGGCTTATTTTATTAGCCCATGCTCGATAGTCATGGAAGATCGATGTGATTCTACTGCTTCTCTAAATTCAGCAAAAAGGACTCTTTTTGCAAATTCTCCGAATCCAAAATGGCTACGAAATTGTGCCATATTGGAATCGGACAGTGAGCCAAAAGAAGATGCAATAATTGTGGATAATATTGTAGAACCATCTTATTGCTTTAAAGAAGGTACAACAACGGGGAATCTACAGAGGGAGAGGTACTATCAAAGGTTCAGTGTGGATAGTTCCACTGAACTGTTACGATGGAAATCATCTTTAGAGCAGCAGCAGAAGACATCAAAAAAATGTATAGTAGATCAGTTGTATAAGTCACTTGACAATTTTTTAATACACGATTCTATATTTTTATGCGTGATCGTTGCACGTTTCTCTCGTTCTCTGTAAATCTTGTCGGTGGATTCCGATGTGCTTTGAAGATCGCCATTTTCGTCAACTAGCATTTCGGAATGGTTAATTTCTAATGGATAAGAGCGTTTCACTGGGCGTTTCAAAACACCATGACGAGTTTTCAATGAAACGGAACGTACATAGTCATCCTGTCCTGGATGGAGCATTATAATCCTCCCTAACGGCCATTGCATCCGAGGAAGGTTATCGCTGCCGATTAGAACAATGTCTCCGACTTTTGGAACGACTTCAGTCAGAGATGTTGTATATTGATGTCTTTCACGTAGTGCTACCAGGTACTCCTGGTTCCAATGTCGCCAGAAGTTACTAATCAATGTTGTAATATGTAAATATTGTTTCCTAACATATGTTTCGTCATCGCTTCCGTATGAGGGATCAGATATAAGTTCTAAAACATCGGAAATAATATTTAAACCGTTTAGTTTTCTTCCATAAAGTAAATGAGAGGGAGTTAGTGGAAGTATTTCATCTGGTTCGGAACTCATGTAGGTCAATGGCCGATCGTTTATAAGAGATTCTATCTCTACAACTATTGTACGCAGTTGGTCAATAGAAACTAAAGATTTCTTTAAAGTTTTCTTTAATGTTAACTTGGTCATCTTTACGAGTCGTTCCCATGTACCTCCCATCCACAGACTAGATGGAGATATGAAACGCCACACAATTCGTTGTAAAAGCAAGTAGCTTCGAACGGACGGATCAGAATGTAGGTCTTGTAGATTAATATCAGCAGAAACGAAAGTGGATGCGTTATCACTAATAAGCTGAGTAGGGCAGCCTCGACGTCCAATAAACCGTCTCAATTCCATTATGAATTCAGTTGTAGAGTTATCGCTAACGACCTCTAATTGAATGGCTCATGAGGCCATACAAGTGAATAAAGCTATATGAGCCTTAGTAATTAATTCGTTCTCCTTAACAAGCAAATATCCCGTATAATCGACACCAGAAACTTGAAATGGATTAGCAATCCTTACTCGAAATGGCGGAAGTTGAGGTTCTGGTGGAGTTGTGTAAGGTCGACCTTGAACGCGGCGACAGGAAACACATAGCCGGAGTATTGAATTGACACGTTGTCGTATACGTGAGATCCAAAAGACTTGTCGCAAGCTATACTGACTGATACCTCTGTAGTAAACGAACAGTTACCGAAACGAACAACAGTAAGATATATGTAATATCAAACCTAAATCGGGAATAAAAACAGGTTAAGATCAACAAAAAACAATTTAACAGTTACTAAAACAGACAGAGAGATTTAAACTGACATTAATTTATTCTGATTAGTTACTGTTAGCTAACCGGTATCACTTACCTACCAGCATTGAATTTAAAAATATCAAATGTATGTTGATGAATCTGAAAATGATTATAGTTAGCCATGGAAACAAGTCAGTATAATTGTTGGAAGATAAGCTATTGGGTAGCTATTGCAACAATCTAAAAAGGAAATAACAGAATAGTTCAAACTTAGGGAAATTAATCAATTATTGTTTCATTAATCAATTACACATATCCGGTACGGAAAAATCTCTATTACAGTACCGGTACGTCCAGAAGTCAAGAAAACGGGCGGGGGGGGGGGGGGGGGGGGGGGTCTGAGTTAAATGTGTGTTAATTTCACACCGCCACCTACGTGTACCTGTACGCCTGTATATTAATGGATTAGTAAAAAAAATCGGGTTAAAGAGTCTTGTTGAGATACAACAAAACAATAAACTAATATTGAGGTAAATCCTATTTAACTGAGATCAACATCATCAGATTCAACGATCATATGCATACTGTAGAGCTAGAAGCAGTCCGGTGTAGCAGGTAATTGCAAGCATGTATTCTTAGTGTAAATACCCCAATAAAAATGTGGTATGTTGGCTACAATAAGAATTGTATATGCCTAATATTATGTTTGATTTATTTGTTTACACATATTTACTTGTTTAAGCAATATTAAGAAATACTTAACAAGTAAACAAAATCATAACCCTTTACAGTACAATTACCATACTGCATTAATCCTTCGAAAGGCCTCACATTCAGGCCATTTCAAAGTAACAAAGGGAGTCAGGCAGGCAGGAGTAATGCCCCAATAATGGGGCAATGCAATGCCCGAGGGCCCTGTTTGCTATCTTACTGCAGGCGCCACACTGCAGTAAGAAGCGCATGCCTGACGGCATGGTACAGCTTCCACTGCCCCATATCACTCAGATGATCCAGGGCACCCCTGGTCGGCACGTTCAAACATCCTTGCAGGACGATAGCGGAGGCAGTGGATGTCCGACACAACCACGAGTCCATCTCTGCATTCAACGCCACCCTTCTCTCTTCAAAATCCACCTGCAACGCAAGCCCATTTCGAGCCATGAAACGTGGAAACACATGCAACCACAGAACAACAACACCCAGGCTCTCGTAATCCCATATCAGAGTTTTTAGTTTAGAAGCAACAAATTCCACGGTCTTGTTAGGATCGCAGAGCTCATTCCCTCCAAACATCAAAACAATGATACAGGGATTACACTCCCATGAGTGCATGATGTTCTGGGCGTTATGTGTTTCGAATACACGACCCGATCCGCACTGAAAATGAACATTGGCAACTGTCGGGGAGAGCCCAAAGTTGTTGTCAGCGTTTGGCTCACGCTGGATGAAATCAAAGATATGATCCGGGTGGGATGAACCGACAATGGCAACCTCGTGGAGGTGCCCCACAGGACAAACCTTGGTAAAATCAGGGTTTGATAGATTAAAACGCGATTTGTGGGTAGCTGCCATATTGAAAATACATGAAGTGGCTGGCACAAATGGATAGGAGAAACATTTTCATCGCTCTTCTTATACTACTTAAATTTAAGTAACAGAGCAGCTGTTGGCTGTAACCAATCACAAACAACTAAATTAAAGCAGGTGATTGCGTGATTGGGCCTAACCATCAATTATGGTAGGCCCCTACTGTATGATGTACAGCCCACACAATCCACTGTAACACCAATAAAGGTTAATATCACTTTACTTATTGGTTGACTAATACAATACCTGGTTATGTTAACTAATACTTTATAAAGGTTGTAATGGAGATATGAGCTGGGGGCACAGATAGGAGCCCTATTGAGACGGGATGGGGGGGGGGGGGGTAGTATATTTGAGTATATATTGTGATGGCGGAAATAGTCCCACCATTGCGTCAATAAAAGTTATATCCCTAGATCAGTTCCTATATGTTCTGAATGTTCGGGAATGGCAGAACAGAAATATTATATACTGTATATATAAAACATGACCTCGATCAGTACAGCAGTATATTAAGCTTAGGCAAGGTAATACATAATATTGAATGGTAAACACTGAAACTCTCAGTACCGTAGTAGATGTACTTGTTATAATAATATGAGCCTTATATAGGGTGGTAATATATACTGTATTTGTTACATCCTCCACCACCGAAAAAAAAATTTCCGAAAACAAAATATTTATGACAAAAAAATATATATACCGTATATCACACAATGACAACTTTATGCGTATGTATGCTTCAATTTAATAACTTTCATACACTACAAATCTGTACAAATCAACAATTTGTATTATTAACGAAAAAAAAAAAATTACATATAGAAAAATAATTTATATCTAACTACTGTATATTTGTCAACGGGTTAAATAAAAATATGTATAATTTATTGTAAACTGATATTTTGTTACTTTTTAGTTAAATTTTATGCCTCGCTATCTGAATCGTCACTTGACAATTTTTTAATACACGATTCTATATTTTTATGCGTGATCGTTGCACGTTTCCTCGTTCTCTGTAAATCTTGTCGGTGGATTCCGATGTGCTTTGAATTTGAAGATCGCCATTTTTGTCAACTAGCATTTCGGAATGGTTAATTTCTAATGGATAAGAGCGTTTCACTGGGCGTTTCAAAACACCATGACGAGTTTTCAATGAAACGGAACGTACATAGTCATCCTGTCCTGGATGGAGCATTATAATCCTCCCTAACGGCCATTGCATCCGAGGAAGGTTATCGCTGCCGATTAGAACAATGTCTCCGAATTTTGGAACGACTTCAGTCAGAGATGTTGTATATTGATGTCTTTCACGTAGTGCTACCAGGTACTCCTGGTTCCAATGTCGCCAAAAGTTACTAATCAATGTTGTAATATGTAAATATTGTTTCCTAACATATGTTTCGTCATCGCTTCCGTATGAGGGATCAGATATAAGTTCTAAAACATCGGAAATAATATTTAAACCGTTTAGTTTTCTTCCATAAAGTAAATGAGAGGGAGTTAGTGGAAGTATTTCATCCGGTTCGGAACTCATGTAGGTCAATGGCCGATCGTTTATAAGAGATTCTATCTCTACAACTATTGTACGCAGTTGGTCAATAGAAACTAAAGATTTCTTTAAAGTTTTCTTTAATGTTAACTTGGTCATCTTTATGAGTCGTTCCCATGTACCTCCCATCCACAGACTAGATGGAGATATGAAACGCCACACAATTCGTTGTAAAAGCAAGTAGCTTCAAACGGACGGATCAGAATGTAGGTCTTGTAGATTAATATCAGCAGAAACGAAAGTGGATGCGTGTTATCACTAATAAACTGAGTAGGGCAGCCTCGACGTCCAATAAACTGTCTCAATTCCATTATGAATTCAGTTGTAGAGTTATCGCTAACGACCTCTAAGTGAATGGCTCATGAGGCCATACAAGTGAATAAAGCTATATGAGCCTTAGTAATTAATTCGTTCTCCTTAACAAGCAAATATCCCGTATAATCGACACCAGAAACTTGAAATGGATTAGCAATCCTTACTCGAATGGCGGAAGTTGAGGTTCTGGTGGAGTTGTGTAAGGTCGACCTTGAACTCGGCGACAGGAAACACATAGCCGGAGTATTGAATTGACACGTTGTCGTATACGTGAGATCCAAAAGACTTGTCGCAAGTTTACAACTGTTTCTGTAACACCACAGTGTAAAAATCGATTATGAGTTTCAAGAATAAGTAACTCAGTAAACTTATGTTTACTCGGAATAAAGATCGGACATTTCGTTGTCCAATCAAGGTCAGCATGGTCGATCCGACCTTTGGACCGAATAACTCCATTGTGTAGGAATAAATTTAGTTGCCGAATTAAATGAGGGGGTTTAGTAGTCCTGGTAGAATCGACTTGTTTCTTTAAGTGCTGTATTTCAGAATAAAATGTTTCGTACTGAACTTGACGAAACCAATAAGTTTGGGCTGAATTAATATCACTAACAGATAAGGATGGCAATTTATTGCCAGATTTCCAGGTATTTGTCGTTTTCGTTTTAATTTTGTAACAACTAATGAACTTTATAACCCAAGCTGTAACGTTGATAAGTTTGTTATAACTATTAAACATTGATATATCGATGATAGGTTTATTGACGTGATAAACTTTACTTTCAGTTTCACTTAAACTGTCTACAACTACCGGTATGGAGGAAGAAACTAGGCCCGCAGTTTCGTGTTCAAATCCATATGATGGTTGTTGGGGCCAAATCACATGGTGTAATCAGCCAATCGGGGCCGTTTACCCAAATATTCAAAGTTAAAAATTGCGAATAACTAATCACACGAGTTAACAAGTCTGCAGGATTGTCTTTGGTAGGTACATAACGAATGGTTGCCATAGGTACCAACCTGTGAATTTCGTCTACGCGAGTTTTTCTGAAAGGTTTCAAAACTTTAGTGCTATTCACCCAATGTAGCACTAACTGACTGTCAGTCCACAGATTTAACGAACGTGGAGTAAATATCGATGAATACACATCAGAAATATAATTTACCAACCGAGCTCCAATATTAAAAGCTATCAACTCGAGGTTAGGTAAAGAAGGTTTCGATTGTTTAATTGGAGTCACTCTCGATTTTGCTGTAATAAAAAATGAACCATTTTCATTTACAATGTAAATTACAGCACCGAATGCTTTTTTAGAAGCGTCACTAAAGCAGTGTAAGTCGATTATTGGAGCCAATGGGAGCTGTCTAGGAATTGTCAACATGGCTGCTCCATTTAGGTCTGTAAGTAATAAGTTCCAAACTGAAACTAAATCGCTGCGAATGGTTGCATCCCAGTCTAATTGTAAATGCCAAAGTTGCTGTATAAGAATATGAGAGCGAATTGTTATTGGCAGTAGAAAACCATATGGGTCAAAAACCTTCGCAGACAAACTAACAATCACTCTCTTTGTTATAATATCAGGAGAAATAATTTCATTGGAGACAAACCCGAGTTTATCTTCAGTAATGTGCCACAACATACCAAGTAACTTAAACAGTACTTTTATACGTTTTAGGTCAGTCGTTATTGGTTACAATGATTTCCTGTAATTTTGGGGAATTCGTTACCCATTGTCGCAATGGAAATCCACCTTTAGTTAAAATTTGTTTACTTTGACGGTAAATATCTATTAATTCTGTCTCTGTTGGCTCCATACACTGTAGATTGTCAACATAAATACCTTCGCTTATTTTCTCAGCAATATTTGAAGAATATTTATTGAGGTGATATTTTATTGTAGCATTCAATAAGAATTGGCTACACGTAGCTCCGAATAAAATAACTTTAAAACGATATGCACTAATTGACTAAAAGGGTCAAATGGATCCTGGATCCATAAAAATCTTGTACAATCGCTATCAGATTGATCTAAGCCTATTTGTAGAAAGGCTTTTTCTATGTCAGCTATAGCACAATAAGGATGTAAACAGAAACGTAATAACAAATTGCACAATAAATTATTTAGGTCTGGACCCGAATAAAGATTATCATTTAAACTAGGATAATTAGGGGCTGAGCGTGATGAGCAATCATATACAATCCGTAATGGCGTGGTAGATGATTCAGGTTTAAGAACGCCTCGGTGTGGTAAATAATGTACCACTGATCCGGAATGTATATCACTAGGCTCACTAGGACTATTTACTTCAACTAATTCTATAAAATCACGACGTAATTGATCTTTAAGAATATTGTCATAACATGATAATAACTCGGGAGTTTTACGTAGTTTACATAAGTTACACTGTAAACGTTTATAAGCTCAGCTCAGATCAGCTCAGCCAATCAGAGCGATTTTCTGTACAAGATAAAATGAAAATCGCTCTGTTTGGCTGAGCTGAGCGAGCTGAACAAAGAGAGGTTCCACATCGACAGTAAATCAGCTAACAGATTTCGTCATCAGAACTACAATCTATTTAGAGTATTAGCACATTGCGGCGTAAATGGTTTGTTATGTCCGCTAAAATACCCACACGGTACATTGCGGAGAAAATGGCTTGTTATGTCCGCTAAAACACCTATACTGTATATTGCGGAGAAAATGACTGGTTATATCCGCAAAAGCTTTTACAGTTATCTACGTACTGCTACTGGTAACACGAACTTTAATGGATTATGCAATAAGTGCAAATAAATCGATTACAAAAAATAATCGATTAAAATAAAAAAAATAGAACTTTTTCCCCAGGCAACAAAAAAAACTACCAATTTAAAAATAAGATTACGTATTACAATATGGGTATACATATAAGGTTAACGTCGAGATTCTTTCTCGACGTTGTCTTTCTTGGTCCTTGCCCAGTAGGCTGGGTTGAAAAAACCAAAATTTCGAATTTGACTTTTTCTGTATGAAAAAAACTGGCACATAGGTCCCAATAAAACACACAAAAAATATCTTTAAGTAATATTGATGTTTGACCCCCCCACCGGCCAGTTAAAGTTTTTGGTTTTTCAAAATTTTGAAATTTTTGATCTCGAAACAAAACTCACTGGTGTTAATATTTAATTGTTTTCTTATGGTTAATATGCTTCGCAGAACATTATGTTTTCAGATGTAAACGAGTATTTTACCTAAAAACATGATCTGACCTCCCCACAATGATGCTGAAAAAGGAAATATTCTTGAAAAAAATTCAATGTAAATAATAAGACTGGTATATGTATACCACTTCACATCAAAGTTCCCAAATAAAAAATTAGAGCTATATGGCAGTTCAGCAGAGAGTAGAGTAGTTAAGCTAAGACTACAAGTTACTGTATCTGCACACATAAATGTATGCTAGAACTACTAGTCACCGGTAAACACCACTGGTGTGGAAACTAATTTGAACTGAGTTCAGCATAGAGTAGTAGCCCAGTAGGGTACCGTAGTTAAGCTAAGCCTACAAGTTACCATACTGTATCTGGAAATACAGTAGACGTATGCAAGAAATAATAGGTGCCAGTAGAGATCAGTAAATTGCGCTACTGCTGTACAGCAATAATATTAAATACAGCCGTAGTGTAGTTAGGCAAATCGCGTACCGGTACTATATTTTTCTTGAATATTTTGAATTCTGTAAGTCTAAAAGTTAAGACTGTATTACACTACCGACTTTAACTGTGTTAGTTATGTCAACCTTACTTCGTCACCGTGATGAATTTTTTGGTTATCCAAACCAATTTGTTGGCAACAAATTACCAACTGGCTTGGAATGCATGCAACATTTGTTGTATCTGAGAAATAAGGATGTTAATGGTGCAATGAACTTGAAAATTGCAAGTCGATCTTGTGCTGCTGACCTCCTTGATATATGGAAATACGCCAGCTTGCCAACTGTTTCTTCTGTTACCAACCTTGCAGAACGGATTTACAAACTCTACAATGAAAGTCGAGTTTTACTGCAAATTCCAGTTGGTCGACGAGAGAAAGAGGAGGTTTCTAAACGATTTGGTGATTATCGAAACAAGATAACGAATCTGTTTGATATTTGTACCTGTCACTGCAGTTCTCCGAGGAACTGCAGTTGTAAAGCTTGGAATAAAATCCATCCAAACGAGTGCGATTTTATTACAGATCAGCGGTCTACGAGATTGATGGTAATTTCTTCCAGTATTGATATGAAAGCAACTGAATCTCGAATTCGAAGTTTAAATCGAAGTGATACGAAAAAAGGTGAAAATTTAATTGAAGTTTTGAATGACACTACCGTTGAAGTTGATAACAGCTTATCATTGTCTGAGACCGAGGTTGATGTTGCTGATTTGGATGAAGAAAATGGCAATGATAAAACTGTGAAATATAAAGTTACTACAGGTACCAAACGAAAGACATTGTCTCTTCCAAATGTTTCAATGATTGCTGATCGTTTTGGTGTGAGTGATCGGGGATCTGCAGGATTGTGTTCCGCTGTTTTGGCTGATATCGGTAGTGATATGGTAATCGATAAGTGCAAAATGAGAAGAGAGCGGGAGAAAGCTCGAAAACAAGTTGTTGATTTTGAAGAAAATAATGAAATTTTTGGATTATATTTCGATGGACGAAAAGATGATACTCTATTCAAATCTTGCACGGTTTCTAAAGAAGAACATTATGTATTAGTCCAAGAGCCAGGAACAGAATATATTGGGCATGTTGTACCTGATGATGGTGGTTCTGAAGCTATAACAAGAGCTATCACAAGTTTCTTCGAAGTGAAACAGAAACCATTTGATAACCTTGTTGTTGGTTAGTTGTGACTTTATTTGGCATCAGTATATGGTTTCATTATGGGTACATAAATAAATTAATTAATAAATTATATAAATAAATATAAATTAAATTAAATAAATATAAATTAAATAAATAAATAAATAAATCAATATAAATTAAATAAAAGAAATCAATATATTACATTACATAAATAAGTTAATAAATTATAAAAGTTGTTCTAGAACACAATGGATATTATAAAGTACCTTAATGTAACTTACCGGAATTTTTTTTAATTGTGTGATGGAATCTACTTACTAGTACCTATAATACGTATTGATTTAGTATAGTTTTGATTTAGTATGGTTCAATATTGATACGTATTAGATTTACGATAATTTATGTTTCAGTGTTTGTTTGTGTTATTTTGTTTCAGTTGGATGTGACAGTACCAACATCAATACAGGGTGGAAAACTGGTGTGATTGTCCGACTAGAAAGACATCTGAACAGACCTTTACAGAGAGCTATATGCTTTATACATATAAATGAACTTCCAATGAAACATTTAATTAATCATCTCGATGGCCCCACAACTGCATCCAACAGTTTTTCTGGACCGATTGGAAAGAATCTGTCATCATGCCACACCCTAGATGTTGTAGTATTTGTTCCTGTCCACAACATAAATTTTCCAACTATTCCAGATGAAATATCTTCTGATTTCTCCAAAGACCAGAAATATTTATTCGATTTGTGTCATGTTGTCATGTCAGGTGTTCAAAGTGATGTACTTTCCAAGAAACCAGGGCCAGTGAACCATTCTCGTTGGTTAACTACAGGATCCAGAATTCTCCGTTTATATGTAGCAACATTGAATCCTTCATATTCTCTACAACGTCTCGTTAGCTATATTATTAATATCTACGCTCCAATTTGGTTTAATGTTAGAAATAATTGGCAGCTTGAATATGGATCAGTTCACTACCTATCGCTTATTAAATTGTGCAATCAACATTTAACCGATTCGGAGAAATTGATTGTTCTTCCAGTTCTGCAACACAGCGGATATTACGCCCATTCTGAGAGTGTAATATTAGCCATGTTAGCAGATGATGACGTTAGTGTTCGTAAGAGAGCTGGAGAAATCCTTCACCAAATCCGTATTAAAGAACTAGTTGAACCTCTTTCTCTCAGAACATACCAAATACCTAAGATAACTGGCAAAGAGCAATGCTTGGAGGCTCTTCTTGATTCTAATACAAGGTTGTATGTTCCACCACTGATAAAGTCGAGACCCTTATATCATTTGATAGAAGAACTAAAAGATGAGCCTATCACCTCAAACTACAAGTGCCATTCCCAACATGTTGAAAGAATGGTGCAAGAGGTTTCAAAAGCGTCTACAAAGGTAGTAGGAACTGAACGTCGGCATGGTGTTGTTAAACACAGACTTCGAAGCCAAAAGATGATGCCAGTTTTCGAGAGTAAGAAAGACTTTTCTCTGAAAATCAAGCTGAATTACTAATTGAACATTTTCTCAAAATTCGGGATAAACTCAAAGTGACTCAGTAATTCAATTTTCTACTGTAGCTCGAATTTCTACAGTAGCTCGAATTTCTACAGTAATTTCTCAAATAGTTAATTATTAATTAGTAATGTCTATTATTGGTAAAATTTAATAAAAAATAGCTAAAAAAGCTGTAATATTTGAATAATAAATAATATTAATATAAGTAAAATTTAATCAGTATTATTTACAGCTTGTAATAGTACTTTTAAACATGCCCTTAAATAGTTGTATTGTTCCTACAAAGATATTTTTCACTGTTATATTGTGTATTGATTTGCAATTTGTTTACATGAAATATTAGTTTTTTTCTAGAATATTGTATTTTTTAGCATCATTGTGGGGGGGTCGGATTATATTTTTTGGTAAAATACTCATTTACATCTGAAAATATGATGTACTATGAAGTATATTAACCATAAGAAAACTAATAACATTAACAAACAACATTAGTGTTAACTGTTTTAATATGAACGATTTCTAAATTTGAAGAAAAAAAACCGAAACTTTAACTGGCCGGTGGTGGGGTCAAACATCAATATTACTTAAAGATATTTTTTGTGAGTTTTATTAGGACCTTTGTGCCAGTTTATTTAATACAGAAAAAGTTAAATTCGAAATTTTGGTTTTTTCAACCCAGCCTATTGCCCAGGTAGCCAGGATGTTTGATGCAATCCAATGCGCCATGTGGTAGGGAAGATGGGCGTTTGGTCGTATTGTAAAACTGACGCTGCTAGATTAGCTGAAAACTGAAAACAGTTGTGTAATTATATCCCATATAAATTTCTTGGGCCTTATCCAAGATGACTAGATATTCTTCCTCTTCCAGAAATACATGAGTTAAAACTCTACAGATTAGAGATACATTTCTCCCCTTCATATGTGACAACACATTCACCACCATTAATCTTCGGTTCACTCTCATCATAATCATCGACCTCATTAAGCAGTGAGGCTGAAATTAAATAAAAAAATTAAATGAAAAAATTCTGAAAAAAAAATGCTGAAAAAATTAAATATATATATATTATGACTATAATTAATTACACAACATTGAAACATAGAAAACATGTTGCCCATTATATGTACTTGGATAGCAGATGCATACTGTCCAATCTCCTATCACTAAATTAGAGAATTACTTTCCTATTTTGAAAAAACCTTCACCATAACTACTGATAGGACATGGAAATGGGGACTGGAACAAATGACTCACAAAATCAAGTATATGTCCATGTAAATTTAGACGTAATTTTAAACCATCAGGAATAATTGAAAACGATCCCACTAATAAAAAACGGTTCGTAGTAAATATACAAGAACCTCTTTTTAGATGTTGAATGTCAGTATTCGATTTAACAACTGTCGGTATGCTATTTGTGTTAGGTGTGCTATAAAAGTGTTTGCCATTTGCAGATTAAAACTTGAGAGAACAATTTACAGCAGAGTTGATGTTGAGTACATTGGGTTGAGAAGAATTCAGATGGAAAGATGAGGCAATATTCTACTGAATTAACTGATGACAATAATTCAATAGCAAGTGGGTGCAGTAATACAAATAGAACAGGTGTCATGGATTCAGTCGACCGTGGGCTTATTTTATTAGCCCATGCTCGATAGTCATGGAAGATCGATGTGATTCTACTGCTTCTCTAAATTCAGCAAAAAGGACTCTTTTTGCAAATTCTCCGAATCCAAAATGGCTACGAAATTGTGCCATATTGGAATCGGACAGTGAGCCAAAAGAAGATGCAATAATTGTGGATAATATTGTAGAACCATCTTATTACTTTAAAGAAGGTACAACAACGGGGAATCTACAGAGGGAGAGGTACTATCAAAGGTTCAGTGTGGATAGTTCCACTGAACTGTTACGATGGAAATAATCTTTAGAGCAGCAGCAGAAGACATCAAAAAAATGTATAGTAGATCAGTTGTATAAGGTCTCAAGAATGGCCTATCAAATACAAAAAGGCCCAAAACAACGTTGAAATGGGTTTTCAGTGATTCTATTCAAATTCTACAAACTTCGCTGGCATTCATTTCATACTTCGAGTTTCGGCTTATGGAGACAGAATCCAATCGGACATCTTTACTGCAGTCTGATAGTTTTAATCACACCCTGAAGGCCATCAGGAGATACCGCTCCAAGGTAGTCCGTGTATGGGAAGCTAAAGAATCCCAAGCGAGGGAGATAGACTCCCTTCAGAAATGTCATGATATAAAACCTGCGGATGACTTAGAAGTGATAAAGACTCCCTTCAGAAATGTCATGATATAAAACCTGCGGATGACTTAGAAGTGATAAATAACAAAGACATTCGAGATGCACCGGTTATATGCAGGAATGTAAGAATGTCCTCGTTGTAAGATACATGATGTGTCATATATGTATTGGTGAGCAGCAGAGGCCAAGTGTGGCTGGCTGCATGAAACTCTGAGTTTCAACGATCAACACATAAATAAAGCCTTTGATTCCCCATCAAACCAGCATCTATTACTTGTGGCAAATCACAAAACAAACACATCATCGCATGCAGGTGTTGTAATTGAGGCAGATACGTTTAGTATGATTGAATCATATATTAAAACTGTCAAGCAACTGCCGGGGTCACCAAATTGTGAATATGTATTCGTGAATTCCTGTGGCAATATATATGGGTCTTCAGTAACACAGGAAATAGCAAGGCTCCATAATCATTTTCAATTATCATATTGTCCATCGGTAACCAATGTGAGAAAGGTGATGGAAACGGCAGCCTCAGTAATTCCTTGTGATTCCACAACGAATAGTCTAGCGAGTTACCTCTGCCATAGTACAATAACCCGCGATAGGAACTACATATTTTCCACTGTGAAAAAAATTTAATGCCCATGGACTTACTTAAGTCAATGGCCAAGACAGGGGAGCAACAAATGCAGGATGCTCAGGATATGTTCGAGGGCCACTCTGCCCTTCACAAGGTCCTTAATCATAATAGCAGAGCTGGGCTGGGGAGTGCTACATCCCTTGCTAACACTACAGCTGCATCTACCTCTGCTGCCATATCCGATAGTGCCACATCTAGTATGATTTCCAACGAAGGAATGGATTCTGTATCAATCCAGAAATCACCACGTTCCCCACTTAAATCGCCATCACTGACAAAAAGCAACGAAGTTATATGTCATGGAAGCATATAGACCCCTCCCCAACCCAACTCTTTCAATCTATTACACGTGTTTTTCTATGAAAAGTCAATACCCCCCCCCCCCCCCCCCATGCGACCCTGTTACCACTGTCGAACAATGCCCACTGTGGATTGTACATGTACACCCCTTTACAGGTCCACATTGTTTGGTACGTAAGAACAGGCTACATCACCTATTCAGGGATGCCCTCCCTGAACTGTTTCATCCGTTTCTTGGCGACCTGGAACTGTTTCATCCGTTTCTTGGCGACCTGGAACTGTTTCACCCGTTTCTTGGTGACCTAGAACTGATCCAATCGTTTCTTGAGAGGGTGGAATACTGTTACGAGTTGGAACCATTTCTCGCGAAGCATATTCACGGGCATTTCTGAATCTTCTCGTTCCTGAGATAGCATGTGATGCTGTCTTAACGGCGTCATACATTCGATGCTGAGTAACACCTGAATGCCCCATCTGCATTGCAGCCCCCTCAACGTGACATTCTTGTCCAGGATACTGTTGATTAAACGAGCTGTATGAATGTCGTATGCTAGTTGCACCCGCCTTCTTACTTGATCCAGGGATTACCTTTTGCCACAGACGGTTCAGCTGTGCGCTGGAACTGGATAAACGCTCTCCATTTCGTTGAATAAATACAAACAATGAATCGTTTTCTAATTTCTTCCCACAATATAAATACCGCCCGAACTTAACCCACTTACACAAAAGTTTAAATAAGTCCAGCTTTAATGTTAAATCGGCTGGGCCGTATGTGTCGGCCGTCTTGTGTCGGTGTACTCTAATAACGGCTTCTCCTTCAGCTTGATTAACAGTTGAATTCCTAAATTCCCCTAGTCGCATGTTCTTCAGAACACACTCTCGCATCCCAGTATTATGGAAGATAAGACCATTTATGTGGGTTTGCATGTCCGATAGATCATCGTAATGTCCAATAACTGGTAGTTTCATAATGTTAGCAGATATGGCGGTAGTCACTTCCGAGTTAACATATTGAGCAAGATCAATAAATAATATAATAATCAAATAATAGTCAAATAATCAAGAAATAATATACTTTATAAATCAAATCAAATAATACGTAATATACTGATGAAATAATATAAGTATAAGTATTCAGAATGTATAAAAAATTAATTATGCGTTTAAATGGAAATTTAAGTACAAGTATCCAAATAACACTTGGCACTTAGAGTAAAAATTATTTATTATTGATGGTAGTTGGTAGTCCCGCTCTGGACGCTTCTGTGGCAAGTCCTGATCAGAAACTGTGACTCGAGTATCCTGGCCCTAAAATATCTCTAACGATGCAGTTCACTTTCTGTGCGCGCAATGGTATACCTTCGCAAAACTTGAACAATTTCATGTTTGGTAACATCACAGAGTCCCGGTATCTAAGGTAAGTTTTGACACGTTTATGTGGACAAATTGCACCCCCTACCTTTGCCACTGGAAAGACGTGACCACTCATGGAAGTTTTCGATCGCTTTAACTTAATGGTAATCAGATGACCTGTTACAACAACATCGGATCTATCCAGATTGACATACTCAGACACACGCATCCCACTAAAGAAAGCTAAACAAAAAACTGCGTAGTGCATTTGTTTGTCTAGCCTTTTTATATCCAATCTCGAGATACCGTCTAGAAGATTTTGCAAATGTTGTAGAGATATTGGTTTGGCAACAATTGAAGGCGCTTCAACTGACTCAGCACCTCGTAACATTCTGTAAGTGTTTACATTGTTTATTTCTCCCAAGACACCCGTTACCATAGCGACACTTCTAATCCCAGATAGAAACGACCATATTGATGACGCACGATATCCATTGAAATGCGCCAGGATAATGAAAGTTTCTATTGTTTTATCATTGACTGGAACTGCATGTATGTGAGCCAACGCGCAGTATAGTTTGTACTTTTTCCACGCTCTGTCATATTTCTCATTTGTTGATTGTCTGAGGCCTTTGTTGGATGGCACAGCCACATCTAATGGTATGATTTGACCAATGTCAGACATGATATTACTATTTCCTTTGGACATCTACAGGACTACCTTTCAACATGGATAATGAATTACCAGTATGAGTTAGAAATTTTAAAGATGTGTTTATTTACATGCATATAATGTTTATATTCAACGCATAACAGCTGTGATATAGTACATAACACAAATTTAAAGTCCTATAGTCTGAATAATATAGACATTAAAACTAAACTTAACTAGATATGAAACACACCGAATACAGTTAGACCATGCATAATAACAATTCATCAACAGATTATTAATACCTACTCAGAGGTTTATTTATAATTGAGTGTGTACTCAATGATAGAACATCACTTGTAGTATATATATTAGGTACTTTCTCTTGTGATTATCTACTCCAGTTAGTAGGGAAAGCTGGGTGCTTACCCCTGCTGTATGTATTGATTCCCAAGAGCTTTCTTTGGCTGAGTCTTGATTGTGGGTATATATGCCCTATCGTGGTTAGAGGATCCTGACTGATAGGCATTGACTATCAGGTGCGTTATATCCGTCGTTACGTGAGCTACTTGTCTCTTGAATGTCCGAATCGTCAAAATGACGACAACGGCTGCGACAATCGAAACGATAGTGGCCTTCACGACCGCAATGATGACATATTACACCCTTCCGGAAGCTGTCTGACATGCTTGGACGTGGCTTGTTGAAACGCTTCACAGCTTCCCAGCGTACGCAGCTACCTAGGTGCTGTTTGTCGCAATTCATACAGTGAGACATGTAGTCATAGTAGTAAGAGGGCGCCCCCATTCTCCCTTTGCTGCCTGAACATAGAGTCAATGGTCTCTATCCATTCTTTGAATATACCCAAAGGTATAAATCAGAGCAATCTCTAGAATGTGACGGTAGTACGTCCATATTGAAGCTGAATCCTCAGGAAACAACTCGCTTTTATAGCTACAGAAGAGCGCTAGACAATTGAGGAGTGACCCTGTCGATTCAAGTTCGGCATTATTGCCAGGTTTCCCATTGGTCTCATGGCGCTCTGCCAGTTCAGCTAAATTCACAAATTTATGTTGCACACGTAATTTGTCTATAATTGCTTCATCTAAAGGTCGTGTGCATGACAGAATTGCAGGTAAAACCACCTTTGACTTAATCTCAATATGACCTGAATTTTCATGTGTCTGAATGTTGCCAGCTGCATGGCCTCCATTTGCGACTTTAACCATTAGTTCCACCAGTTTATTTAGATCGGAGGTTTCGTTTAGCTGTTGCAGACTAGCTGCTGAGTGAATAGAATCGATATCTCCACTCATTGATGCCGCTTGAATTGGCAGGAACATTTTCAGTCCATCCTTTGACTGAGCCATTTCATAACGCACTCCCGTGATTGTTAATGGTTGATCTGTTGTTAACTTCGATAAAACGTCGGTGGTCAGTGAGATTTTCTCCCATACTTTCTGATTAGATGTCTGATTTATAGCCAACTTCTGCCACTCACCGGAATGTAGAGTTTGGCAGAGAGATCCCACCGGATATGAAACATCAGGATTCATAGTTCATGAATATATATCAATTATTATGTTATATATAATATAGCTGTATATGTAGCTTCTCACATATCGCTGTGTATACCAAATACCATAATAATGTAATATGAATATATGTGTAATAAAACTATTGTTAGACAGAGGTGAAACTAGTTAAACACAAGGTGATCTAATCAAATCACAAATTAAAGAGTGTGTAATTACTTGGTGCAATCCTTAGGGATTAGCAATTTTTTAATGTGTTTCCATTCCTGTAAAACTACAGTTGGTTCGTCCTCCATTTGTGGAAACAGTCGTTTAAACGAATCGATCTTTAATTTGCTTAGCAGGTCGGGTCCTAAATTGTCATGGGATCTGATGTGTTGGCAGAAAATCATAATGCCGTATCTAGTACAGACTTGCAATAAATATCTAATCAAATCCATGAGGTAGTTATTGCTTGATGCACCCTTGACCATGGCATTCAGGACTGTTTCACTATCACTGTGTAATAGCAGCCGTGACCCTGTAAAGGCACATCCAAATACTGCAGTAGCTAACACAATGGCAGCCATTTCCTTAATGGCTATTGGATATCCACTCACTATGTCATTCGAAAGCTGTAATGCAAACCATTGTTTGCTATGAACCGCTCCTAGCCCATAGCCTGAAGCATCGGTAGCCATATTATGTTGGCTAGGTTTAATCATGACAGGGTTCTGTAAAGGTGCCCTATGTTGCTCTACACAGTCCAGAGCCAACTTCCAATAGTCAAGGTCTTCATGCAAGTTGTCTGGAATGCTAATCATCTTTTGTTGATGTGGAACACATGTTGCATCTATCAACCTCCACAGGAATGTCCTACTTGCACATACTGCTTTAGATAAAAAAGAGAGCCGACCTATAAGGCTCTGCAATTCTCGCTTGTTAATCTCGCTAAGTCTCGCTTGTTGTTGAAAAACGCTGGATTTCAGAGTTTGCCCTTTCTTTCTTATCATCAAGTATAAAAAACTTCATGGTTGACGTGTCGATGCCTATACCAAATACAATTTGATGTTTAGCCAGACGGAATAATTTATGTTCATTTAAAGGTATGTTATACCTACTGAACAAGTCTATGACCATGTCTAAAATGTGGTCTGCAAGGGCAGGCACATCTACTGTAACTATAATAAAATCATCTAAAAGATGATCGACGTCTGCTACTGATGCAAGTGACAACTCTCTTTGTTCAGTTGCAAGTAATTTCATATGTTCAGCAGGGCAGTTCGTCTCAGAAAGACGCTCATAAATGACGTTTCTCACCAGGGTGCTATAGTTCTGGAATATCCGACTGGCAGATCTTAACCCAAAAACTAATCTAGTATAAACAAAATAAAAATCTCGCCACTGTATACCTAAGAGATGCCAGTCTAATTTGGAGACTGGGATAATCTTAAAGGCATCCTTAACGTCCAACTTGGCAATCAGTGTGCCATCACCTGAACTAATTATGTTTCGAACAATCGTATCGATTGTTGTATATGACACAGTGGAATCCTCATCCGAAATAAAGCTGTTGACAGTTCCTTTTCTATCATTGGAGAAGTCTACACATAGGCGGGTCTTTTGCCTGGAATTTGACTGAGGGTCAGAGGATTAATGACATTTAGAAAAGTGTTGGTTGTAATGTTTGGTAGGGTCAGAAAAGGTCCTTCTAGGTATCCAGAGTTTACTTCCTTCGCAATAATGTCATCAACAATCTGTACATACCATGGCCTTCATAGCAATGTCAGTGTTGTATTGCTCTACTGCTCATATCATATTACAGTATTGCCATTTTTTATTGTTCAGTTGTTGTTATGTTATATTAGTTTATTCTTATTTGCTGTATTGTGGTAGTTTGTACCAGTCAGCTGGTCCTTCAAATTAAGTCATTAAACCCACTGCGTGGCACTAGGTATACTGCAGGACCGCTACTGGATTTACAAATCTTAGATAACCAGCTTACTACCGGTAGACAAGTGTACCGGTCTGCCAGTATTATAATAGGCGCTTGAAAAACTATACCTGCATAAAAAGTCTCATCGTACAGGCAGAAAGTCTCAATCTAAACTATTAATTTCCTAATTACTAACTAACTAATGAATTTCCAATGAAGTATGTTAAGTAAGTTGTAATAATGTTAAATAAGTAAGTTGGAGATTCTTTGATTCCAACTCAGAATTTCATCGAAATATATGAGGATGAAATTAGGGAAACTCCTGTTGTGATTCTTGTAGATGTCTGTAACCAACCAGTGCCCACAGACGAGCATGAGGGATATTTACTCTGTCCGCGTGATGGTGTTAAACCTCCATCAAGATTTCGTTTTGATAACAGCCTTGGATTGGTCGAGTCCCCTGAGTATATTGTCGATAATGAAGAACCGTTTCTTCTAAAAGAGGAGACCCTTAGTAACGTATTGGCTGATATGATATATCAATAAAAATGGAGTTCATTGAAGAAATGGGTGCTGATATGGATGGTATTTCGAGGGAAGCATACTCAGCTTTCTGGGAAGCATTTTTTAATGGTTCAGAGGACGGGGAGGTTTACCAGGTTCCAGCTTTAAACTCCGAGTATGGCTTGGAGGAATGGCAGAGTATAGGGCTCATATTGGTCAAAGGATTCTTAGATTGTAAATTCTTTCCGCTACAGTTAGCCCCACCATTTTTTATATGCTTAGTGCATGGTGAAGAGGCGCTTAATGATTCCATTCTGCTACATTCCTTCTACACATATTTATCCATCTCAGCTTGTGAAGTTGTCCAGAGGGCTCTGACTGGTGAATTAAGCGAGTTTGATAAAGATGATCTACTCGATTTATTGGATAGGTTTTATTATCATTCAATGATATCACCTCTAGAAAAGCTCAAGCCGATTACAGTAGCTACTACTACTAGGATCGGCATGCTGCATTGCAGCTGGATTTTTAAGAATGCTGTGCCGGCTTATCGACAAAATTGCACCGCCACAACTCCCTATCACCCATGACATTTCCTAGATCATCCGCATCTTCAAGGCCAGTGTCCTTTAAGATGCGTCTCAAGAAAGTCATGGGCTGTCCACCATGCTTATTCACTCCATGAGGCTGCCAAACAGTAGCTGCAGCTCATTAGCAGCTCATACAAGAATGCAACTATGCATTAGAGGTTATGGCTACACAATGTCATCCTTATTTTATTACCAAATTTCCAACAGTTGAGTCTATTGAAATTTTATATGGACAGTGTTATGCAAAGTGTGTTATGCCTTAAAAATACAAGAAAGTTAAGCCACAGTTTGGATTTGTGAATAGTCAAAGAGTGTTAAACCACAAATAATTTTGCAAAAAAGATTTAATCCACATAATTGTGTGGCTTGACATCTTTTTGCAAAATTTACTTGAGGAAATAAATATGTAAGGGTTTACTATATTATTTGTTTGATTTGGCTAAAGGATGTTATTGTTACTGTAAATGTCTGATGAAGAAATGCCACTCAGCCTGAAATATATTACATTTATTTGAGACTTCTTATAGATAGACTTTGTTTGTAAAAATTTTGTTGATCTCGCAGTAATGATTTATTCAAATTTTAATTATTGAATTATGGCTAAGAATTTATGAATATATTTGCGTGGGGATGAATGCAAGTTTCTGCGTGTGACTGATCCTAAGAGAAATTTCTACATAGCCGGCCATGACGCAGAAATGAATGGTGGATGGGCTTTTTCGAGGGTTTACCCTATCCAACTAGGCCACAAGATCACAAGTGATTGGGGGTGTCCCAGAGGCACACCACCCGATTGTAAGCCAAGGGAACACGATGTTTGTCACAATGGAGTGGTATCCCGAGGGTGGGGGAATGGCTGTGGACTCTTTGGTGAACGACCTTTGTGCACTTGTATCAAGCTCAGCGGCTCAGCAGCCGCGAGCAAATACGTGTGGGAGTATGAAGTGATGAACTTGGAGAAAGCCAGGGCGCACATTGATGTCACTGCCAATATTAGAGGTACCAAGAAGGTGTGCAGAATGGAGAATGATGGCACTAGTGCTGAAGCTCACTGCACTTTACCAACTATAGGAACTTTTAGGATGCATTGTGACAATCACTTGGGGATGATGCCTTATTTATGGGTATTCTGTAATGGAAACGATTGCCAGGTGGTGGAAAGTGCACATCGATTTGAGGATGTCATCAACACACCCTGGATGCATACTACCGGCACTTCTGCCGAAGTGAATAATCCGCATAGTGCTCTGACTTTTGGTTCGGCCACTGATAATGGCTTTCCAGTGCATTTTAAGTCTTTGTCACCAGGAAGAATACATAGTCTATTGAATGGCGAGATCAAAATGAAAGCCAAGCTTGAGTCATCCACGGAAAAGATGGATATTATAAATTGAACATACGCAGCAAAATGTATTGTTCAATGACCATGGAACTATTGCCCATTGCTCCTACTAAGCACACCTTATGCACTAGCCAGACCTTGACTATCGCCAATGGAACAAAACCGAAGCAGAGTGTCGCAATAACATGAGACAATCCAAACAGCAAAATATCACTGTTTCAGATTGTTCTCTATTCACCACCACCAAGATACTGAGTTGTTATATTTTATAGACTCATTGACAACCGTGTCATCTTGGTGCAGTGGTAATTAATTACACGGATTCTGAGATCCCAAAGGATCTTACTTTCTAGGCATGAGTAATATCTATGAGCTCACACACGGGGAGGATAGTTAATTAAAGGTAAACTTAGGTGACTCGACGAGAATCTATAGCAACTTTTACTTTGGTGTGGTATCATTATGAGCTAAAGATTACAAATTATAACAACTCACCATAATTCAGGTAAACTAAAAAATATGATCTTGCTCACCAGTATAACAATAAGGAGTTTGATAAGGAATTTAGATGGTGGACTAAGGTAAACTTAGGTGATTCGACGAGAATGAGGCGGATGTACTCACCCAAATGAATGGAAACCCGAAGGAAGATAAATTAGAGATGAAACTGAAATGTCTAGATTAGATTTTAACAGTCACTTCAGATACTAACCGATTCCTCACTAAAACTCAGCTGCAATATCTGATAATGAAAGGACTGGTTGTACAATGGTACGACTGGTAGAATGATTCATGTTGTTTTAAGTTTTAATAGTTTTAATTTATTACTACTTTTAGTTGGACACTGGTTGTGGTATTTTGCTCGATATATATAAACTGAAAAAAAACAATAGTTTTTTTACTAGTTTTTTTTAATAGCATTGTAACTCTTGGATATGTTCGAAAAAAAATATTTTTTTTAATTAGAATTAAGCATTCTCCATTATCCTCCACTATCATTTTCTCTACAGAGGAATACTACAACATGCTTGGCATACTTCACTTTACTTTGATCAGCAAAATTTGCAAGAAATTTATTACGCTGGATCTCAATTATGTTATAGCATCCCTTCCTTACATAGATATAAAGATTCGCCCTTTTAATTTCAGATTCAGGATTGTCTACCATATGTGGTTTTAGTTAAGAATCCTTATGGAAGAAATGCTGGTCAGTAGTATCACAATGTAAACTCAACTCAATATCATCCTCCAATTTTTGAAGTACGTGTGAGGCATACATACATCTTTGCTTCACCGAACAATGAGTGGCAATAACCCCATTCTTTAGATATAAGAAGAGCCTTTTGGGCATCTCTCTTATCATCAGTAGCCTGGAGTATTGTATTCATCACACATACTGACTAATCTTCTGACCTATCTGAATCAACTTATTTACGAATGAATTTTTCATTACAGACCGACATTACATTTTTTACCGACTATTACTGATTATAATTGTGCGCTAAGAAGGCTCGCCCTTATTATTTAGTATATTTACAAGATCGTTTTAAGTATTTTGGCTTTAAGGATATATTAGAGAACACAAATATTCGCGTTATTTCTTTTCGACACACGGTATCCACCAAATTTATAAATTAATCCCAAATGAAAATTCCAAATATACCCGGGCAAAGTGGGCAAATTATTAGAAGTTATAAAACCCAAAATTATTACATTACGGGCTGTTTTTCAGGAAGGATGACCATGAAATTGTCGGCTTTTCAAAGTTAAAGGGACCCTGAAGGTCAAGGAATCAAATACTTGGTGTAAAGAAATGGTATATTTATTGTCAATACGCCACGACCTCGACCGGTATTGAACATGGAAATACGTATGTTTCTTCCATTTATATTCATTTTATCCATAACAGCATTAGATAAGTAGGCCTACAATAGGGCTAGTAGTTGCTAGTAGCCTAATAGTAATAGATCAGTAGGCCTACGGTAGTAGTTGCTAGTAGGCCCAAAAATCAGGGCTCATAATCTCTTCATCTCATACTGACAGCATTTGTAGCCTGATGCCGTCAGACATACCTGTCTCAGTGATGATAGTCCATGACCTTCGGGCAATAAACTTAGCAGGGTGCATGATTGGCATTTCATCGAGACAGATATCCTTGAAATAAAACCTATCTGTTTCGTTTTCTTCTGTTCCCTTATTCAGGATTCTTTCATGAAGCTTGTAGCAGTCATCCAACCTCAAAGAAATGGGCGAGATCAGAACCCAACACATAAATTGTCTGCCTCCTCAACGTCGGAGGAGTGGTTTTATATTAAAGCGATCAAATTAACAAACGGAAAACAACAAACGTTTCTTACAGAGCAGCATTTGTTTGTAATGCCATTGATGCGCTCCTCTGAGAGGTTGAACATAGCGGCATCTTAGTCAATGCAGTGGGTAGTGGTGTACTGTCTGTGGATGGTTGTGGTACACCCTGAGTGACTGACATTGAATTAAAAAACTTGATTTCATTACTTCTTATTATGTTTTAAGTAGCTTTTAACTTTTTTTAATATCATCACTTATGATCTTTTAATTAACATTTTAAATTTCAAAATTGAGAATGCCAGACCCATTTTTTCTCCAAAATTGGCATATTGTTATATGCTATGATGTTTTTTATTAATTATTAATATAATTATTATTAAAATTAAAAATATTATTTAAAAAAATTTGATTTCATTACTTAATATGTTTTGAGTAGCTTTTAACTTTTTTTAAATTTCAAAATTTAGAGTCCTATGAACAAATTTGTGAAAAGCCCTAAATCTATGGTTCATTTGTCTTCTAATATCTCGAGAACCAGAGAAGCTATTCCAAAACGGTCTTCAATATCAAAATCAGGGAAGAATTTTGATTTAGAATCAATTAAAAAATAAATTCAATTTTTTGAACCTGGAATGATACATTCCCCTTAAAGATAACCAAGTAGCCCTAGGGTGTATATATATAAGATAGGTCCTATACTGGTGACAAATTGTAAGTTAGCGCTTGCGTGTCATCATGACACCAGATGACGGACACAAGATTAACTCAAACATATGCAACCAGCCCTCGGGCCTAGTCGAGTTAGGCCCCCCTATCTTCAGAATCTCCCCTTTGCACATTTTTGTTTCCAGGCTAAGCATTAATGAACAATTTCCTTCACCCTTATTATAAGTCTCAATTACTTTCTTTGTTGCAGGGCCATGATTGGTCCACACAACTGCATAATAGAGTCTAATTTCCGAAGTGCAATCTCAGCTAACTCCCAGTTAAACAGAATCCAGGACCAAGTCTGGGAACAAAAACCTTGAGCATTCAAAGCACGAATGGATAGCCCAATAGCAACTCGACAGAGAAGCATTATCTCATGACATGTCATAAGGAGTTATCCAAGGTAATTAATTCCCATTCGCGTACAAGTCGTGAATAAATCATTGACCCTTCAGGAATTGAATGTGAGAAGAACATTGTTATCTTAGGATGTTTCTGTATCAACTTCTCAATGTCTTCCCAATGCCTAAATTTCACATTACCAGGCTCACACATTACCACCCTCAGTCGAGGTTTATGTCTATCTTTACTCTTGTCCATTTTTAATTTAGACTACAATGAATTATTAATATTAAAACTCAAGTCAAGTCCAACGTCAAGTTTAACAATTAATTAATTATTGTTTAATCAATCGATTTGTATCAAATAATGTTGCCAAAGGCAATTTAATTTGACATAAATCAATCAGATAAGAACGCGAGATGAATAGATTGTACTACAGCAGATGAAATATACAATACAATAGGAACAATAATACAATATACATGTCTGCACCAATTATTAATCGCCAAGTACATACAATTTATACACCAATAATAATTACATTATTACATAATTACAATTTATACTACTCTCATAATTAAATCGCAATGGTAACGGGTAGGGTGCGGAGAATCGCATCATCACATCAATCCTTCATCTTCTCCTTTCTTCTCCACTTTTTTCTCTTCTTTTGATTTCTCAAAAATGGAGCTCCTATTTCTATATTCACAAAATGTTAGATGATGTTCCCTTTCGGCTTCTCTGAAGCTATGTGCAACTTCAAAGGGACACTGTACCATTTTTTGGCCAGGAAAGTTCTTGCGGCATTTTCTTAGATCTTTGACGTATTTCTCCGAATGAATCCTATGCGTGGCATCATAGGGGCAAATAAAGTACTCCATAGTACCAAAAAGACAAATTTAGTAAGATTTACTTTAAAAAAAAAACTTTGAAAAACTTTGAAAAACTTCACTTAACGTTTTTTAGAGATAATGATCTAACTTTACATGGTTTTTATTTATATAGAAAGGTCCACCTTAACATTTCAAACAGGACCATAGTTTTTGGTATGGCATGCGTGAAGGATTAAGCATCCACTGAATCCCATGTTGAGTTATACTGTATGTCAACATGGGGTTGCACACATTTTAAATTATTTAAACCTCCAGCTTCGTTATCATGTAGACCATTGTCTACCACCTAGGGCCTTTCTTGTTTGAGTGGTTTACAATGTCGTGATGCAGGTGCAGGTCTTGCCAATGCCACGGTAGCTGGTGTGCCCATCAGTGGCAACAGAACGGCTGGGATTGGCTAGGTGAACAATAGGTTCCTGTAGAACAGGCCCAGACCTATTGATAATGAATGCAAAATAATTTAAAATCAGTCAAGTTCAGGTAAAGGCCATATTAGGCCTACTAGTCTAATGAAATAAATATAGGAAATTCTACTATTTCAAAAGTATTCCTATATTACTAAAATTCGTATTTTTTAAAAATAGAATGATCTCCTCAATAGTGTGACGGGATCCAGGAGGGATCCCGATTTATCCGATGTGGTAATTTAGTCCACGCGTCCCCGCCGTGTATAAGGGTGAAATAAAGTAACTGAGTTCTGAAGTTCGGTGTATAATAATAATAGGGCATAGGATATAGATATAGATATAATGTGTACAAGGCGGGATACGGTAACTAAAGTCCCGTGATCCCCTAACTAAACTAATTGACTACTAACCTACACTAGCACTGCTACACTGAGATAACTGAATCACTGATTAATAGGTTATTGGTTATATTGCACGGTGGCCTTACTGCTACTCAATCGATGCCTTTCCCCCCTCTGATTGGTTAGTACCCTTGTTGGCGCCCCGTGGAGTATTCCCGTTCACTCCACCTGTTCTCTCTGGGTTAGGGGTTTGGCCCCTGACCCTCTATTGTGTGCTTCCTTCCCACTCTTATTGGGATGGCACGAGTTGGTTAATTGCCCAATCTCGTGGCTCCCAATATTGCTTATCGGCTTATAACTTTATGGGGTGTTGGCGGGATTGAATAAGCTAACACTCCCCCCCATGCTATCTTCCCGGTAAGAAGATAGCATCAACCTAAAAGTGCGTTACAATCCCGCTGGATCCCGATCTAGTATCGGGTGTGGGGTGGAATTCTTTTCTCTAGGAGCCGGCTTTCCAGGCCGCCCCCTATGGGTATGATAACGCTACCCTGTGTGCCTGGCGTCTCATGTCGGGCCGATCGCGCTCACCTCCCACGCAACTTTTGTTTCCCCAACATTTTCGCCCTATCTCACCTTCACTCTCACCCTAACTCTCTCACATTTGGACCTCCTCGTCCCTTACTCAGCCTCTTATTCTCCCCCCCCCCCCCCCCCACACTGGAACTGCATCGGCACTCTCTCCGCACTCCGCACTATTATTCCGTCCCTCAACCTCACTTCGTCTGTCTCTTCCCTTCTGACGAATCTCCCCCCCCCTCTCGTGCCGTCGCACTCAAGAGGTGTGAAATTGTCAGTTGTCTCGTCCATAGTGCCATAGTCAGTTATCCCCCAGTCCCACTAGCTAGTTGAGAAAGGTTGTATGACTATAGTACTTACTCCGATCGTGTATTTTACTGCTAATTACTACATACGTACATACGAATTGCACTTATATGATTATTTGCATTAATTAAATTTGTACTTAATGGTTCGTACGTTGCATGCGGCGCCTTCCAGGCGCACCACGTCCCAGTCTCAGTCTCACTCCCTCGTATCTGGGAACTTATCTGTTCCTCCTCACGTCCTCTTCCCTGGCCCGTTTCTTGGTTATCACCGTTCCTCTGGCATCATCCGCTTTCTGCTTCCGGACCTTCGCCGCCACTTCCTTGCTGATCCCGGTCGTTGGCTCCTTGGGCGCTGGTGTTATTAATGCCCGATACCGCTTCGCCGGTGGCCCCTCAGAATGGCCTGGTTGTCTCCCTCGTGTGGCGTCCCATAGGATCATTTTCATTGCCTTTGGTACGTGTTCCGCCAAGAAATCCCTAAACTCCCTCCGGTTCTCTGGTGTCCACCTGTCCAGGTACCGTTGCGTGTTCATAACTCCGGCGAACGATGCCGCCGTTGCTACCTCTTGATAGGTAAACGGTAACCTTCGCTTTATGATTTCCATGTGGGTCTCCTGGTTTATGAGGAAGAAACCCCACTTGAACTCTTGGGCCTTCATGCGCTGGCGCGTCATGGCCCCGACGTCGGCCCACTCCTCGAATCTTGTGAACTTCTCCTCGTCGCTCATCCAGTCGCACTCGCGCCCGTAGTGTCCCCGAAAGTGGCACTTTGGACATCGGTTATGCAACCGTGGACACGCCCCCATCCTGTGGCTTGGTTCTCTACAGTAGAGACAAAAGGTTCCCCGTTGGAACCGGTATAGGCAGCTGCTTTCCTGATGGGTCTGTCTCCCACAGTAGTCGCAGCCGAGTACCAATGTCTCCCGTCCCACCTCGTCTTTCGTCCCAAGCGATCTCCGCGGTCTATGGAGTCGCTGGTAGGCGAACTTCTCTACGTTGCTCTCCCTGTTTACGTCGATCTCTCCGCCCCTCTCGGGCATCGTCTCCCCGAATACTATCCGTGGTGCCGTTCCCGGTTGCTCGCCCAACCTGATGGTGCTCCCCGCGAAATCCATCGCTGGCTCCTCGTGCACCCAGGTCCGCTTGCCGGATCTGTTCCAGAAGGCCCTCGCCCCACTGGCTGTCACCACCCTTCCGCCAACCCAGTCCGTGTCCGAGTGGCCTATCCTCTCGATGGGCGGCATCTCTCCGAACTCGTCGTCGCCGTCCTCCTCTTCTGGTAGTGTCTCCAATCCCGGTATCCCGATGGATCCACTATGTCCCTTCCCGCCTTGACTCTCGCCCGTAGCTCTCCATCCCTCTAGCTCCCTTAACTTCCTTGGCGGTTGGTCGCCCTCGGCGCCCGCTGGTATGGGCATCGTTTGCAACCCCGACGTCGACTGTTTCGGCGATCCCACCGTCCATCCCAATTCTTGCCCTAGAGACTCCCCCGAACTCCCTGACGAAGTCCAATGAAGTTCGTCTAGGCCCACCTGTTCCTCCAAGCCGTAACTCTGTGCCCTGGCCTCCTCTTCCCTCTCCTCTGCTTCTATCCTCTCCCGTCTAGCGACTTCTTCCAGTCGCTTTGCTTCTCGTCTGTCCGCCTCTAGCTGCTCCCATCTCTGATACGGTGTATCTGTCTCCCCGTCTACCAGATGTCGGCTGTTGTAGTACACCGACTCGCCCTTCAGCCCCGGGTGGTCTACCAGACCATCAAAGGCCGTCTTAAAGGCTCTCCTGTAGCTTAGGGGTGATCCCGATAACAGAAATGCCCCTGGTTCCCTTTCGATAACTACGGTCATGAATAAGTTAAGCAAACTTATCATCATCCAGTCCTCCTGCAGGATATATCGCTTCTGATATACCTTTATCGCTCCTCTGCGAAACTGATATACCTCCTGCTTTCCCGGTCTCGCTCCCCACTTCAGCGAGTTCGCTAGTTCTGCTCCGTATTCTTCCCTAAACTTCCCCCAGTCCATCGGTTTGTGACATACGAGCCCCAATAGTTGGCCCATCGCCACTGCCCCGCATAGACCTGTGTTTTCGACTAGCCCCAACCCATCCGGTGCCGTCATAGCCATAAAGACCTTCTGCATATCCAGGAGGTTGGTGGCGTCCGGACCGATGATCCTTTCCGCATCCTCGCGAATCGCCGATCCCACTTTCGTCGTCGACTTCTCTCTTACCAAGACTTGTACCGCTTTCGGTAACCGGTCTAATTTCGGCCCGTCCTTCTTCCCATACGTCCCTAGATCGAATAAGAAGATGTCCCCATTTGGCGCGGCCAAATGTAGGAGTATGGTCCTGGCCGACCCTGCCGTTCCTCGTCTCGAACCCGCTTCGTCTTCCACGGTTCCCTCGTCATCTAGGATCATATATCCTCCCCTGTTGACGGACTCTATGAATCTTTTCCAGTCCTTCCTCGGTGATTCCCTCGGATACTTCGGAATCCCGAACTTCGCCTCGTCCCCTTTCACCACGTAGTGGAAGTGTTGGAAGATCGCGTTGTCCAGCGACGGGGTCCCGTAGGTCCCGACCAACTGCTGTTCGTGCGCCTCCCGGAAGTGATCCTGCAGCGCTCGTGCCGCGTGACCCCTTTCCAACCTCTCGTAGTATCCTCTCGTCTTCTCTTCCGGGTGTCTTTCGGTGAAATCCACCAATATTTCTTTTCCTCCTGACTCCGCCTTTCTCTTCCTGATCAGCTTACTCGCCATTCCGAACACTACACTCGCTCACCTGCAGGGTGGTGCCTTACCAAGGCGCAATACAGATGAGTGAAGTATTTAAGATGTTTCGTACAGTTCGATAATGGCCTACTTTCTACTTAATTGCGCCTTTCAAGCTAAATTTAACCTAATTAATTTCGGAGCTAGTAAATCAGCCTAATTTACAATTTCTGTCCGTTACTTTTATTATGTTCTAGAACGACTTTCCTTGTGTTGCCACTATTTTACGATTTTAGCCCTATTCTATTTATTTGTTTGTTTGCTTTGATTCTACTGTCCTACTACCTACTACTGCCTATGGGTTTATTCTATTCTCTAATCCATATTCTGGCCTACTTTGTGGGCCTATGCAGTACAGCAGTATGCATCGTGTGGCCACACGATTTATCCAGCTGTACTCATATGCCCCCTTCTCGCTACTAACTCTACTTACTGCTGACTAATATCTATATCCTATTTACCCCTTTTACCTCTCATTCTCTCTCTCTAACTAATGGTACTACGTACCCCCTAACTCTAACTCTAACTAGGTACTACGTACCTACTAACTCTAACTCTAACTAGGTACTACGTACCTACTAACTCTAACTCTAACTAGGTACTACGTACCTACTAACTCTAACTAACTATTGGTACTACGTACCCTCTAACTCTAACTCTAACTAACGGTACTACGTACCCTCTAACTCTCTAACTATCGGTACTACGTACCCTCTAACTCTAACTCTAACTAGGTACTACGTACCTACTAACTCTAACTCTAACTAGGTACTACGTACCTACTAACTCTAACTAACTATTGGTACTACGTACCCTCTAACTCTAACTCTAACTAGGTACTACGTACCTACTAACTCTAACTCTAACTAGGTACTACGTACCTACTAACTCTAACTAACTATTGGTACTACGTACCCTCTAACTCTAACTCTAACTAGGTACTACGTACCTATTAACTCTCTAACTATCGGTACTACGTACCCTCTAACTCTAACTCTAACTAGGTACTACGTACCTACTAACTCTCTAACTCTAACTAGGTACTACGTACCTATTAACTCTCTAACTCTAGGCACTACGTACCTACTAACTAACTAACTCTAGGTACTACGTACCTACTAACTCTCTAACTCTAGGCACTACGTACCTACTAACTAACTAACTAACTCTAGGTACTACATACTTACTAACTAACTAACTATTATTTTTATTTTATTTTTATTTTTATTTGTGTGGGAAGGGCGTCTCGCCCTCAATCCCACCCCCCTCAGTCCAAAACTTGGACGACTAAACTCCACTCTAACTCCAATTTAAGGTGCCCCTTCTAGAAGACAGCATTTACCTACTGCTCTCCTGTAGGTTTTTCTGTCTTTCGCACCTATCTTTCCACCTATCCGCACTTCTACCGATCGGACTCTTCCGTCCTCGTCGGAGTAGGTGCCTACAACTCTCGCCAACCGCCACTGGTTGTTGATGATAGTATCATCCGTAACGATTACGAGATCTCCTACTTTTAACTCCCGATTCGGTTTCTTCCACTTGCTTCGCTTATGGAGCGTGGGTAGGTATTCTTCTACCCACCTCCTCCAATACTCTGCGCTTATCGCTTTAGCGACTTTCCAACTTTGGCGGGAGTGTATGTCATCTGGGTCTACACCCCGCATATCGATGGTCGCTGGCCTTTCCATCAGAAAATGGCTAGGCGTCAACACGTCTAACGACTCAGGGTCATCATTCTCCGGATATAGCGGTCTGCTATTAATGATCCCCTCGCACTTCGCAAGTACTGTCCGTAAAACGTCCTCAGTGACCATGTGGGTGTTCATTAACTTCGTCATTAGACGCTTTGAACTGCCCACCAGTCTCTCGACGCATCCTAGTGTATGTGGTGCATACGGCGTCCTTCTCTCCCACTTTACTTGTCGTCTCCTCATGGCTGCCCTGACTTCTTCTCCCTCCAAGATGTCCAAGGCCTCTGCCATCTCCCTCTCTGCGCCCACAAAGTTGGTGCCGTTGTCGCTGTATATCACTGCGATCGTCCCACCTTTGCGGTCCCTAAACCTTTCTAAGGCGTTAATGAATGCTGATGCGGTTGCATCTTGGGCGAGTTCTATCCCTACCGCCCGCGTATTGTTGCATACGAAGATAATACCGTAGCGTTTCTCCGTGTGTCGCATCACCTTGATCTTTATCGGCCCGAACATGTCCACACCGCAATGCGTAAATGGCGGGTCGTGCTGTCTTACCCTACTCGCCGGTAGTGGCGCCATCTCCTGTATGGCTCGTTCCTTCTTCGCCCGTCGGCAGGTCTGGCACTGCCCCACTACCGCTTTAACCTTCTTCCTTAATTGTTTGACCCAATAGGTCCTTCTTATCTCTGTGAGGGTTAGGTTGGTGCCCCCATGCAATATCGATTTGTGGGAGTCCCATATGATCTGGTGGACTATAGGCGATCCTGTGGGAATGATGATGGGTTTCGGTGGCACGACTATGCTGTTGTTATATCCCACCCTAGAATTCATTACTAGAATCCCATCGTCGTTGAGTTGTGGCGACAGCGTAATCAACTCGCTGTCCCGTCGGAGGTGCTGTTGGTTACCGACGCGTTCCACCTCGTCGCCGTAGTTCTTTCGTTGTTCATAGCGGATTATTGCCTTGGCCGCTCCTTCCAGATCTATGGTTTCCCTGGTTTTCTTCTCCTTATTAACTCCCGCGAGGAAATTCCCGAAAGCTCTCCAGTACACCACTAATTTCTTGGTCTTGTACCAACTAGAACTGTAGCTGAGGAGTTTGTCCGTCGGGTTATCGCGTAGTTCTTGCTTTGGTTGCACGTCCCTAATCTCCCTCACCATCTGGGAGTATATCTCTTCTCCCTCTGAGTCTCCCTCTTCTCCCTCTGACACCACTTCTGAGCCCGGCTCCACCTTTCTCATTGGCGGCCAGGCTTCTTTAACGCTCAGAAATTGTGGCCCATGTTGCCACAATGCTTCCTTCTTCAGGAAAGTGTGGCGTTCCACGCCCCTCGACAGCAAGTCCGCTGGGTTCTCGTCCGTTGGGCAGTAGTGCCACCTTTCCAATGCTGTGCTCGCCCTTATTTCGTCCACTCTATTCGCGACGAATATCGGGTATCTCGTCCTTTCGTTGTGTAGCCAACCAAGCACTACCATGGAGTCCGTCCAATAGTGTGTCTCCACTATGTTGGGAATAGTATCCACTAGGTAGGCTGTGGCTCTAACTCCTAGTCTCGCAGCTGTCAATTCTAACTTGGGAACAGATGCTGAGTCTGGCGGCGTTGACTTAGCTTTGCTAAAGGCTAGTCTGGGCTTGTGAGCCCCCTCTCGTTGTACCAAATAGAGTGCCGCTCCGTATGCCTCTAACGACGCGTCGGAGAACATATGTAGGTCCAGATTCGTCATGTTCCCGTCCGGAAAATACACTCGCGGCATGTTGTATGTTCCCATCCTCTCCAAGTCTCCTGTCCATTTGCTCCACTGTTTCTTGATGTCCTCTGGTACCTCTACGTCCCACTCATCCTTCAATTTATATACTCTCTTGAGTATCTGTTTCCCCGTGACTAGTAATGGGGATGCTAGGCCTAGGGGATCGTATATCCTTGCTATATACGATACATAACCCCTCTTCGTATGGGTGTCTGCGCCCTCCTGGCTCAGCTGATACTTCAGTTCGTCTGTTCCTCTATCCCACACGATTCCCAACGCCTTTTGCTGAGATTGTGTTCTCTTATTCGCCATGTCCTGTCCTTTGGCTGTTGTAGGGTTGTCCATGGTCGATTCCGGTTTCTTGTCCTCTATTGCCTTGATAAATTCTTCTGAACTGGATTGGAATTTGGTCAGGTTGAAGCCGGATCCTTTCAGGATGTCGCGAACCTCGCGCCCTGTTTCCAGTATCTCCTCAACCGTATTTCCAGACTCCATACCGTCGTCTACGTAGAAGCCGCGTCGGATCATATCGACGGCCCTACTGCTATATCTATCTTCCTTCCCCTTTACCGTGTCTCTTACTGCCATAGTCGTCGTAAATGAGGACGACTTGGCCCCCATGTTTTGTACTACCATCTTATATGCCGGTATTATAGGCGGTTCTTCCTCGCCGTTATACCATAAGAAGCGTTGACTGTCGCTGTCTTCCTCTGTTACACGGACTTGGTTGAACATGCCTTCTATGTCGCACGTGAAGGCGTGTTTCCCATTCCTAAATCTAAGTAGTACTTCTATGCCCGAATTGTATATGTTTGGGCCTTCTAGTAGGTAGTCGTTTAAGCACTTTCCGTCGGTCTTTGCCGATGCATCGACTACCATCCTAAGTTTACCTTTCTTTGGGTCTAATGCTACGTGGAGTGGCAGGTAGTATGTCCTGTCCGTGTTCGGCTCGTCGACCGGTAACTCCACGGCCCATCCCTTCTCAACGTACTTCTTAATTGTTTTGTGAATGTACTCGTTCTTCTCGGGGCTCCGTTTTAGTGTTTGTTTCAGCTTACGAAGTCTCGTGAGTACCATCCCTCTATTATCGGGTAGCGGTATCTTCGGTAGTTTCCATACCATTCCTATTGTATACCGCCCCTCATCACACGTCATCGATTCCTCCACGCTTTGTAGACCCTGTTTGTCTTCTACCGAGGTCCCGACCCCGGTCTCTTTCAGTCCCTCGAAGTCTTGTCTGAGCAGTCTTTTAAGCTGCTCCTCTGCTCCCTCATCACCCATTTCCTGCATTGTTCCCGCGAACATGCATCCTGATGTCTCCGACATCCTGAATGGTATCTTGCTCTTAATTGGACCACTCAGCGTCCACCCGAATGGTGTTAATATAGCCACCGGGTCACTCTGCTTGTCTTCGCCGAAGACCGTTTGCATTCTTTCGTGGGCCGTCGGGCAGTCCATTCCTACTATGATGGATACCTTCCTAACGTCCACGTCTGGGATCGAGAAGTCAATGTTGTCCAGGAATTTGTATTGCTCGACCTCGATGTTGGTTGGCCGCCTGGCATTGATGTTAATTGACTCTATTACTTGGATGGGGTCGATGGTTGCCCCATAATCGCATCCTGGTGCCACTGCTGCAATTGCGCACCGTCCTGTCCTCATCTCTAGGATCTCATCTTTGCTAGAGATGGTTGTTACCGCCATCCTGCTTGGCCTTGTTCTCAATCCTATTTCTTCGGCTACCCATTCCTCGACTAATGTGAAGGCAGCTCCACTATCAACCAGCATTAGTGTTGTTACTGATCGATTGCCTTCCCCGATCACTCGCACCGGTACTACTCCAAGTAACACCGTGCCTCACTTCTTCGCCCCTACCGTGCTCGTTGCCATCGTTTGGCCTCTCCTTTGGCCAAACTTGACCGGCTTCTCTTGGCATTCCCTGGCCTTGTGTCCACTCTTCACACATCGCGAGCAGATTTTATTGCTCGACGCGTAATCTATCTGGTCTTGCCTCGGTAGCGCCTGCCAGTACCTGCAGTTCATGGTTTTATGAAGCGCATTTGCGTGTAACTGGCATTTGCTCTTTGGGTCGTAGCCCTCTTTATACAATGCATTGCGTATCGCAGTTATATTCGTACCAAAGTCCCTACTATTCTTATTGACTGGATTTGGCCTACTGGACGTACTGGGGTTATGTTTATTCATGTTGTTATTGTTCCCCTGTCCGTTCCATGATGTTGTCTTATCTTCGTTTGCCTGTGGACTTGCAGTCCCCTGCATCGCTGCGTATGGCAATGATTGCCTGAGCCTCGGCAATGCGTTTGATGTATTGTGCTCTGGTTTCGGCCTGTAGTGATCCGTCTTTGGTCCCTTTCCCAGGCTATCTTCACTATAGACTGGGTCCGTTATTAGTTCAGCCTCGTAATTTAAGAAGTTTGACATTTCTTCTAAACCTGGTTCCGCACCCTTCTTGTCTCGAGTGGAGAAAGCGATCTTCCTCCACTTGTTGCGCAGCCAGTTTGGTAGTGCCTGCGCTATCGTGGTGATGTTATTGGACGCGTTGAGCTCGTACGGCGCGTCTAGCGTCTTCAGCACGATTAGCGCCTTTTCGACTTTGTTAGCAAACGTCTTAATGCTAACGGGGTTGTCCTGTAGGCCACCCGATGTTATGCCTCTCAGCGTCTGCCTGATGATCTTGGCCGGGTGCCCGTATTCCCTATCCAGTGCCCGCCATGCTGTCGTGAAGCCGCCCTCTATTCCTTGATATTGCCTCACGATGTCGTATGCTGGGCCTCCCGTGTATACTTGTAGATACTTTAGGCACTCCGCCTGCGTCAAGTTTTTTGTTAGTATTTCGTTACTATACATTCGCCGAAACTGTAAATATTCTTCCGGCCTACTCCCGTCGAACTTGAATGGTTCCACGGGTGGTAACTCGATCCTCGTTTTCAAAGCATCGATCAACGTGGCCATCCCTATCGCCTGCGCTTCCAATGGATTCGACGGGTGCTGTATAGTTTCCCTTGTCTGGTGCGTTCCGTCTGTCCTACTTCTTGACTTTCTCTGGCTTGGGTATGTCATTGGGGGTAGCGGCCCCCTCCATATATCTGTGTCACACGATCTGTTTTCGTCCAGGGGTCTCGCCATTCTTGCTACCATCGGGGTATATTGTTGACATTGTGATGGGGGAATGTCACCCTGTCCCCCCCCCCACCGGTATGTTTGGTAATGGGGTTGATGTTAATATGTTGGGGCCCATGCACCTATCCGCAATAATTCCCCCCTCCCCTGGGTATATGTTATGTCCCTGCATGCTGTAGTCATACTGCTGTGCTGGTACCGGTATAGGCCTATCAGCTTCTGACCTACTCGCCGGTATGTATTCCGCGACTTCCGGGTTTAATCCCGTTGTCCACGCTATCCTATCGCCTACATTGCCTCTCTCAGTATGGCCTACGGTATGTGCAGTAAGACCTACAGTATGCCCTACAGTCTGCATGTATTGCTCGGGATCGAAGTTTATTCTTCTCGAATAATCCTCCCCGCGGCTACCGTATTCTCGACCGGTAGGTATATCCCGTCGGAAAGTTTCCCTTCGACCCCCCTCTCTACTGCTCTCATCTTCGTACCGGTACATCGCGTACCCCTCTCTCGGCGCGTAGTGCGCCTCGCCGGGTCGCGTCCCTCCGGGGCGACGGCAATCTCCCGGAGTCCGACCCCACTGACTCTCCGTTCTCATCTCGACTATCGACGGCTCGCTATCCGTCCTCGTTCTTCTATCGTTCGCGGCGATACTTCTACTACTGTCTTCATTTCTTCTCCTATCAGTGGAATATTCCCGCTCGCGAGATCTCTCGTCGACCTCCCGGTTAAACCCCACTGTTCTTCTTCCCTCCTCTGATCGGGCCCGACGCTTCGTCCGCCCTCTCGCGACGTCAACCTGTCTCTCTCTGCTCGGTCGCACGCCGCTGGGGATACTCGCGATCCCTCTATTACTTTCCGTCGCCGGTCGTTGCGGTTTACCTATTTCGGCCCTTGCATTATCCGCTGACGGCTGTGGGACACTCCCTGCCCCCCCCCCCCTCTCGCCGCTAACTCTCTGTTGTGGGGTCCTCGTAGCCCCCCCCCACTCGCTACATCTAACTTCGCTACCTCTCTCCCCGCTATTATATACCTCTCTAGTCGACACATCAACCCTACTGCGGTCGGGTCCATTCACCCCCGCCTCTCCCTCTGCTATTGCGTGGCCTACCAGGCCCTCTACTCCCTGCCTACCAACTACGTGGCCTACCAGGCCCTCTGCTCCCTGTCTACTAACTACGTGGCCTACCAGGTCCTCTGCTCCCTGTCTACTAACTACGTGGCCTACCAGGCCCTCTGCTCCCTGGTTATGTAGGCCCGACGTGTTTACATTAATAGCACCCATATTGGAAACGGAATTATTTTGCTCGTTTGGAACAAAATTATTTGTATTATTCTGCACGACTACGTTATCTGAATTATTTTGTAAATTCGGGCATAGGTCATTATTTAAATTATTCGAATTATTTTGCGTAATTGCGTTATTTAAATTATTTTGTAGATTCGAATCTGGGTTATTATTTTGATTATTTGAATTATTTTGCGTAGCTACATTAATATCAGAATTATTTCCTACATTAATACTAGGGGCGTTCTGATTTAAATTTAAATTACTACCACTATGTAAAGCATTCCCTGTAATAAAGGTTTGATTAGTGTTGTCCCATACGGTATTATCAATATTAACAACGTCTACTGTACCATTATTATTATTACCCCCCCCCCGCCCGTACGGTCGCACCAGTCTTGAGTCTGTCGTGCGGTCCCTGTCAGTGGGGTATTAATAAATGTATCTACGGCCCCCGGCTCCCTAAAAATACTCGAGCCGGCCCCGCTTTCAGACGGCGACGCTCGCACCAGTTGCAGCTCGTGCGCCCGTCTAATCTTATCTCCCGCAAACTCACTCTGCCGTCTCTCTAATTCCTTGCGCTCTTTTTCAGTCTCTGCCATTCTCCTCTCACGCTCCTGGGTGTCCCTGATGGCCGACTCTGCAGCACTCTTAATGCTCTCCCTTCGTCTCACTTCGCGCTCCTTGCGTTCCTTTTCCTCCCTTGCCTCACGCTCCTTGCGTTCCGCCTCACGCTCCTTGCGTTCCCTTTCCTCTCTCGCCTCACGCTCCCTACACTCCCTTTCCTCTATCTCATCATACTCCCTTAGGCTTTTCAAAGCCCTTTCGGCCCTCTCTCCGGTTTCTTTAAGCAATGCCGTTTCCCTCTCTAACCGCACTCTCCCCTCCTCTAGCCGTTCCTTCATTTCTCTATGACCTTGCTCTGCCATGCTGAGACGGTATGCGGCACCTATTTCCCTCACCGCTCTTTCTTTCGCGGAGGATGTAACAGACTTATCGGTTACGACGGACTTCCCCCGCCTTCCCGACCTACCAACTTTCCCCCGCTTCCCGGAGCTTTCTCCGACCGACGAGGCCGAATCCTCGGGGTTAACCTCGGATTCGCCTCCTTCGAGTCCCCTCCAACCCGCCGGTTTTACTCCCCGGGCATCGACCAAGTATGGCCCTATGTACACTGACGCTACGCTAGGTTCCATACTCCCACATTCCCATAGTTCAAACAGTTCCCCGGCAATCTCATGTGCTCTCGTTTCGGCTAGTTCTCTCTGCCCAAAACGTATTAGATAATTAAAGTGTCTATCCGACTCACCTAGTCGCTTTCTCAGTCTCACCTCGTCTACCTTCGCCCCTTCCTTTTTGGCATCCTTTAGCATCCTCCGGGCCGCGATGTAGGCTCGTCGAAGTCGCTCAGAGACCCCGACGTCCTCCTCGCCGACTTTTCCTCCGTCCCTCCGGGTTCGACGTCGTACCGGCGGCTCCTCCGTCGCCGTTCCGGTGGGCCGTCCGTCGCCCTCGGCCTGTAGCTGGCCGGCGACATCGGTACCGATCTCTCCTCCGTCTCTTCGCGTCCGGCGTCGCACCGTCGGCCCCACCGTCGCCGTTTCGGTGGGCCGCTCGTCGCCCTCGGCCGGTAGCTGGCCGGCGACATCGGCGCGCCGTTGGTCGCGGCCTCGCGGATCGTTTGATCTTCGTCCGGGGTCCGCGTCGGTGTCTCGCCCGATTCACTCATCTCGTCTGGTCGGTGGAGTTCGGCTAGCTAGCAGTGTAGTTCTTAGAGTTTAACTGGGGCGGCAGCTCGGATTTAGTTACTGTGACGGGATCCAGGAGGGATCCCGATTTATCCGATGTGGTAATTTAGTCCACGCGTCCCCGCCGTGTATAAGGGTGAAATAAAGTAACTGAGTTCTGAAGTTCGGTGTATAATAATAATAGGGCATAGGATATAGATATAGATATAATGTGTACAAGGCGGGATACGGTAACTAAAGTCCCGTGATCCCCTAACTAAACTAATTGACTACTAACCTACGCTAGCACTGCTACACTGAGATAACTGAATCACTGATTAATAGGTTATTGGTTATATTGCACGGTGGCCTTACTGCTACTCAATCGATGCCTTTCCCCCCTCTGATTGGTTAGTACCCTTGTTGGCGCCCCGTGGAGTATTCCCGTTCACTCCACCTGTTCTCTCTGGGTTAGGGGTTTGGCCCCTGACCCTCTATTGTGTGCTTCCTTCCCACTCTTATTGGGATGGCACGAGTTGGTTAATTGCCCAATCTCGTGGCTCCCAATATTGCTTATCGGCTTATAACTTTATGGGGTGTTGGCGGGATTGAATAAGCTAACAAATAGGGTAATTGATGTCTTCACCATTTCTAAGCAGTCTTTAGTTGGCTTATGGCGTAAATTACCCCCAAGAGAAACAATAGTTACATATGGATTGTGTTCCAAATATTGAATGAATTTGTTGAAATCTCCAGTTGTGTAGCAAGTTGGTTCAAATATTACTTTTACCTGGTATGTTCCATCATCTAAACCAAAATCAATCCTCTCTACCTTCATAAAAGACAATAACCTCCTTACATGGGAATCTCTCACCATCAAAATGGTGAGTTTGTGAAGATCCTTGCAAGAAATATTAGATTGGGATATCAAGGAAATCTTGGAAGACTTCTTTAGTTTATTAAATGTTTGGCATGAGGTATCTTTAATTAATTGAAGGAAGTATCATCAGAGTAAAGTGGATAATAATAGTGGTAGCACCCCATTGAGTTACATTTTTTTATAACATAAATCAAGATCAAAACGTGACAATTCTAAGTGGCTGATCTCTCTGCCTCGTCATTGGCTGTTGTTACACTGGCCTTAAAGATGCAGATGATCTAGCAAATGTCAAGGGTGATAGGGAGTTGTGGCGGTGCAATTTTGTTGACAAGCCGGCACAGCATTCTTAAAATGCAGCTGCAATGCAGCATGCCGATTATCGAAAGAGGAGCCTTCGGGTCGCCTCCGGCTTTGGCCGAACGAACATTGGTAGTGCGTGTAAATTAAGCCACAACACTGTAAAGTTATGGGATCAAACACTGTATATAGTTATGTACATTGTAGCGTTAGTATCTATTCCTTTAATTTTTTGCGCTATAGCGTTTCTTACGCTGTGACATGCGCTCTCTCTTTTGATGTTCATAAAGAGAGAGAATCGATAGGTCATCTGCGTAGGGACACCAAATACTGCTAGCTTCGTTCCCCACAGCGATGTTCCGATGTACTTGCCCATCTCGTGCTCCATGTTCGGCGGTAAAATATCAGTGGTAAACTAGGCACCGCCGCTTCCCTTTAAAGATACATCTGGCCCCAAACCAAATTCTATCAATTTCATGAATCAATCTTGCCACTAAAATACTCTGTCTTTCTGAGGGGGGGATGCGGGTACGAAGGAGACAGGAACGATTGAGGTGGGTATGAAGGTGGGTATGAAGGAGACGGGTACAGGTATGGGTACGGGAACGGGAACGGGTACAGATACTGGTATGGGTAGGGATAGTAGGGATTGCATAGGCCTATCGAATTTTCCATCATTAACTCAGCAAATACAATTAAATACGAAGTATACGAAGTGATACAGTTAATAAGTAATACAGTTAATAATTGATAAATCTCGGCCTATATAAGTACAGAAAAATCAACAGCCTGAATCACGTCCTGCGCGAAGGGCCATAGAGTAGTCTACAGTTCTACATGTAACTCACGTGCTGCGAGAAGGACCAAACAGTGTCTACAGTTATTACATATAAGTGTGTACTACGCGAAGGGCCATACAGTAGTCTATAGTTACTACATGTAACTCAGGTGTTGACAGAGACAAGCACACTTCTAAAACAAATTATTAACTGAACCGAATGCTAGACATTCCCAATACAACCACAACTATATTTATTATCACTGTACTATTAAATTTAAGTTAACGGAGGTACTAGACAAAGCAATTAATAAATGCAAATTAATATATTCTAGCTGACACATGATATGTCTGTATGTAACCACTGCAGAATAGATAAAAATATAAAAGAAATATCCTACAATTTTTCTAAAGATAAAAGTTAATAAAAATTAAATTACTGTAAATAAAAAATATAGCAAACTAATTTCAGCTACGGTAGCAAGAACATAATTAAACGAACGGTAGAAAATTCCATGAAACTGGTTGACCAACACACTCTACCTGTCAACTATCGCACTAGTATCCCAATAAAATTAATGAAATAATATATTATATATGTAAACGGTATAGCTATACCGTATTATGCGCCATCTTGAGAACATCGCGCGTATCGCACTAAGGGAAGGCAGTGTAGTAAAGACCGCTGGGCTTCAAGGGGCACTTTTGGTATGATGTATGAAGTAGTGGCTTCAAAGTGTGTTCGATTATTATAATTCCATTGTCAAAATGTCCTCAATAAATAATCTCAATCTCTAATTTTTTTCTAATTCTCAATCTCTAACCTACCTCTGACCGCGTTGTATCCATTGAACTTACCTCTAACTGCGTTGTGTTGATTGAATCATTCAATGCGCTATATAGTATAAAATACAATTTTGTTCATAAATGAAAACATATAAAATATTTTGTCACCAAAACATACTGAACTCACACAAATGAACGTAATTTAGTATATACACCCGGAAAAAAAGCACAGTCCTACTTTTAATTAAAAACATTTACCGATAAGAGCATTTTGAAATCCGACTCAAGCATAATTTCCTAAAATTGTCTGTAGGACGTCCTGTTAGTTTACTTACATTTAAATCAATAACAATTATTATATGGAATGAAATACTTACATTAAATATATCATCGTATTATATCCCAAATTTGGCTTTTTGGAATATCCTCCCTCATTGGTGGTTTTAGTGTTAAATCTCTTCGCCGGTGTTACTATGTGCATGATCCTTGTTTCGAGGAACCTTCCCTCCATCAACGTCCTCCGCTGAGTTAGAGTGCGCAGATCGACGATCTGCCTATGAGCAGCCATTCTATGAAACGTACAATATTAAAAACATTATGAAAGTTTTATCATACGATTACTGTTGTCACGTAACTTGTGTTTTGGCATGGTCACTGGTCAGCCCTGATTTTTTATTATGCTACATCAAAATTATCTACACGTTCTAAAAATTTTGTCTACTAAACACACATACAAAAATTCAAAAACCCATAATCCCAAAAATCCAACCATATGCCCCCCTGCAGTCCGCGCAGGAAAAGATTCCGCGGTACCCGCCACTCCTACCGGTGGCGCTGGCACCACTGTCACAATCCCCCCCCCCCCCCCCCCCCCACCGCCGGCGCCATCACTGATGGCGCCACCAATGCCAACAGTAGTAATAGTTTACCCTACTTCAGCGACAGTTGGTCCCACTTCGCACCTTGGGTGTTAAGTAGGTCATTAATTAATTAAACAATTAATTAATTGGTCGATTAAACAATTAATTAATTGTTTAATCAATCGATTTGTATCAAATAATGTTGCCAAAGGCAATTTAATTTGACATAAATCAATCAGATAGGGACGTGAGATGAATAGATTGTACTACAGCAGATGAAATATACAATACAATAGGAACAATAATACAATATACATGTCTGCACCAATTATTAATCGCCAAGTACATACAATTTATACACCAATAATAATTACATAACAATTTATACTACTCTCATAATTAAATCGCAATGGTAACAGGTCGGGTGCGGAGAATCGCATCATCACACCAATCCTTCATCTTCTCCTTTCTTCTCCACTTTTTTCTCTTCTTTTGATTTCTCAAAAATGGAGCTCCTATTTCTATATTCACAAAATGTTAGATGATGTTCCCTTTCGGCTTCTCTGAAGCTATGTGCAACTTCAAAGGGACACTGTACCATTTTTTGGCCAGGAAAGTTCTTGCGGCATTTTCTTAGATGTTTGACGTATTTCTCCGAATGAATCCTATGCGTGGCATCATAGGGGCAAATAAAGTACTCCATAGTACCAAAAAGACAAATTTAGTAAGATTTACTTTAAAAAAAAAAACTTTGAAAAACTTTGAAAAACTTCACTTAATGTTTTTTAGAGATAATGATCTAACTTTACATGGTTTTTATTTATTTAGAAAGGTCCACCTTAACATTTCAAACAGGACCATAGTTTTTGGTATGGCATGCGTGAAGGATTAAGCATCCACTGAATCCCATGTTGAGTTATACTGTATGTCAACATGGGGTTGCACACATTTTAAATCATTTAAACCTCCAGCTTCGTTATCATGTAGACCATTGTCTACCACCTAGGGCCTTTCTTGTTTGAGTGGTTTACAATGTCGTGATGCAGGTGCAGGTCTTGCCAATGCCACGGTAGCTGGTGTGCCCATCAGTGGCAACAGAACGGCTGGGATTGGCTAGGTGAACAATAGGTTCCTGTAGAACAGGCCCAGACCTATTGATAATGAATGCAAAATAATTTAAAATCAGTCAAGTTCAGGTAAAGGCCATATTAGGCCTACTAGTCTAATGAAATAAATATAGGAAATTCTACTATTTCAAAAGTATTCCTATATTACTAAAATTCGTATTTTTTAAAAATAGAATGATCTCCTCAATAGGGTAATTGATGTCTTCACCATTTCTAAGCAGTCTTTAGTTGGCTTATGGCGTAAATTACCCCCAAGAGAAACAATAGTTACATATGGATTGTGTTCCAAATATTGAATGAATTTGTTGAAATCTCCAGTTGTGTAGCAAGTTGGTTCAAATATTACTTTTACCTGGTATGTTCCATCATCTAAACCAAAATCAATCCTCTCTACCTTCATAAAAGACAATAACCTCCTTACATGGGAATCTCTCACCATCAAAATGGTGAGTTTGTGAAGATCCTTGCAAGAAATATTAGATTGGGATATCAAGGAAATCTTGGAAGACTTCTTTAGTTTATTAAATGTTTGGCATGAGGTATCTTTAATTAATTGAAGGAAGTATCATCAGAGTAAAGTGGATAATAATAGTGGTAGCACCCCATTGAGTTACATTTTTTTATAACATAAATCAAGATCAAAACGTGACAATTCTAAGTGGCTGATCTCTCTGCCTCGTCATTGGCTGTTGTTACACTGGCCTTAAAGATGCGGATGATCTAGCAAATGTCAAGGGTGATAGGGAGTTGTGGCGGTGCAATTTTGTTGACAAGCCGGCACAGCATTCTTAAAATGCAGCTGCAATGCAGCATGCCGATTATCGAAAGAGGAGCCTTCGGGTTGCCTCCGGCTTTGGCCGAACGAACATTGGTAGTGCGTGTAAATTAAGCCACAACACTGTAAAGTTATGGGATCAAACACTGTATATAGTTATGTACATTGTAGCGTTAGTATCTATTCCTTTAATTTTTTGCGCTATAGCGTTTCTTACACTGTGACATGCGCTCTCTCTTTTGATGTTCATAAAGAGAGAGAATCGATAGGTCATCTGCGTAGGGACACCAAATACTGCTAGCTTCGTTCCCCACAGCGATGTTCCGATGTAGTTGCCCATCTGGTGCTCCATGTTCGGCGGTAAAATATCAGTGGTAAACTAGGCACCGCCGCTTCCCTTTAAAGATACATCTGGCCCCAAACCAAATTCTATCAATTTCATGAATCAATCTTGCCACTAAAATACTCTGTCTTTCTGAGCCTGGTGAAGATGTGGTGGTGTCGTTGGTAATTCTTCAATGCCCTCTGTGAGTACAGCTGGGGCGATATTTACCTCAGGGACAGGTGGTTCACGATGAAAGGCTGTTGTAGCAGCTCTTGATGTCCCCCGGACAAGGAGTTCCCCCAAGTCCTTGATCTACGTCAGTGGAATCTTTATTCTCAGTTCCATAATTAGACGCCAGGCTGTGCTTCTTCTGCCTATCAAGTAACCAGTTCTTTGCTAAAGCAGAAGAAACTTAGAACAACAGAATAACTTTGTCTCTTATGGCAGCCTGGGTACATTCCTGGGTAGTCTTTTGGTACAAGGACATAGCCTTATCGGGAAGCAGGACAATTCGGTCCCGGACAATTCGGTCCGGACAATTCGGTCCCGGACAATTCGGTCCCGGACAATTCGGTCCCATTAATTTTATGTTTTGGGACGGTTTAGAACAACAATATTCCAACATTGGTGTCTAACAACCTTACCAGCACCGTTACCAACTCGAACAACATTATCAGCACCATTAACAACAAAAACAATATTACCAGTACCATTACAAACTCTAACAACCATACCGACATTGTTGCCAGATCTAACAAGATTACCAGCACTGTTACAAACTCTAACAACCTTACCAGCACTATTACCAATTCGAACAACATTATCAGCACCATTACGAACTCTAACAACCTTATAGTCACCGTTACCAACTCTAACAATCATATGAGCACTGTTACCATCCTGTAAAAAATGAGAGTTTATGATGTGAAAGGTTTATGTATTAGATAATGATTGACATTTAATGTTTGATTTGCATTTGCCATATTTGTTCGTTAATTTTGTTAATATATTTAACATGTTAATATAGTAAGTATATAACAGTATATAACATAATATATAATTTATTTCACAGTTGTAATGAAGGTGGAGAGAAGAAGAAAAGGCATCGAAAGTGAAAACAAAAGAAAAGGAATTGGAACCATAGAAAAACCTTGTTTTGAATGGACTTAATATATATTATATATATATATAAGTAGTAGGAGAAGCATAGCCCTCCACTCACTCCTCCCTAGCCTGGGCTACGGGCCACATCTCGGAGGCAATTAAAAAATGCCAAATTCCGGTGCTAAATCGAGGTGTTTAATGACCATCTGTCACCATCAATATTGATTCGCGTCGTTGCATTCAACCAATCGCTGCCTATCACCTACGCGTAGCCTAACCTCACGATGCCCTCCTTACTCCTACAGCTGTTACCACCCGCGCGTATTGGTTCGTGTCGTTGCATCAACCAACCATAGCATATTCATCTTCACGTACCCAAACCTCTCATCGTGTGGCTAGCCCCACACTACCCTATTATATCGATTCGATCGCCAACTCTACCACGGCTGTCACCAATCCATTCAACCGAGCAACCTACCAATCCGCCACGTTTCCGGCTACACGAATACGAACATTTCCATAGTTATTTCCTATTCACGCAACCAACCAACCAACCACTGTATACTGTATATGCTGACAACGTGGCCACCAACTA
>JAUCBJ010002087.1:0-64437 GCA_032718475.1 Nemertoderma westbladi | reverse complement strand
GTTTACAACAGTTGTCGATTAAACTAAAAAAACCAGAAAACTGAACAGGGGTGCAGCCGGGTACCAACAGCTGTTGGGTAGACTTAAGGGAACATTTCACAAACTTTCATAGGAGGCTTGTACATGTACATTATATTGGTTGCTCCGATGTTTTTATTAGGCTAACTGAGAATGTATGTAATTAGTGTTCTTTATTTTATTTATCTAATACAGAAGACCCTCCGCCTGTCCGCAGTATAAACTGCAATTTGGGGCCGTTTCCAGGTTGTGTTGCGGATATGGATTACAATTCACACATCGCACTAATTGTGATTATGATTTGTTTGCCTAGGCGAATGTGTATTACATTAGATGGGAGGAGATGGTTCGCATCTTCCAATCCCCTATGTTTCTTTGAGTCTGTTTAAGACATATTCGTTTAACTGCCGTTACCTCTGCATACCGCACATACCGGTACTGTTGGTGCTAGGCTAGGGAACCAGTACTGTAGTGTAGTATTGCTGTAAGAATCTGCTGAACTGCAGCCCTGTATCCCTGATATCCTGGTATCTGCAGATCTGTGTATTCAAGATTTCCGTATTTCTGTATTGCTTACATTATTACAATTACAAAATTATGTTGAGTGTCAAGAAAATTATTACTTGTTTTGCAAACAATTCTCGGCGATTAACCAAATTTCGACGTTCATATGGCAAAATATCAGACAAAACTCCAATCGGCTTTATTGGATTGGGGAACATGGGCCGTCACATGGCTAACAATTTAATGAAGGAAGGCCATGCTTTGTTTGCGTACGACGTAAACCCTAGCGCGCTCGAGGACGCCGCCCAGCGGGGAGCTACAGTACTCGGTAGTCCCATGGAGGTGGCTGCTGCTGTAGACCTCGTAGTCACAATGCTACCAAACAGTGGCAACGTCAAGGAGGTTTATCTGAACGGAACCAGTGGTATATTGTCGTCGGTTCGCCCCGGATCTATTTTAATTGATTCATCCACTATCGACCCCCAAGTGTCGCGAGATGTGGCGCTCATATGTGGCGATTCCGGCGCCACTTATCTGGACGCACCTGTGTCGGGCGGCGTTGTGGCGGCAGAGAACGCCGCTATTACCTTCATGGTAGGTGGACGCGATAAAGAATTCGGTTTAATTGAACCGCTACTGAAATTAATGGTAAAAACGTAGTCCATTGTGGTGAACAAGTTGGCTCAGGACAGGCCGCAAAAATATGTAACAATATGTTGTTAGGATATCAATGATTGGTACCTCAGAAGCAATGAACCTCGGGGAGAAATTGGGATTGGATCCGGTTGTGTTGGCGCGGGTTATTAATAGTTCGAGCGGTCGATGTTGGGCCTCGGAGGTGTATAACCCTGTCCCGGGCATTGTAGAAGGTGTACCCAGTGGGCGAGGTTACGAGGGTGGCTTCGGGGCTGCCTTGATGCTCAAGGATTTGGGGATTGCACAGGACGCCGCCACCGCTAATGCGTGCCCAACCCCTTTGGGTGGGTTGGCCCATTCTTTGTACAGACTGTTGGTCGCCAGTGGTTATGATGGAAAGGACTTCTCGGTTGTTTATCAATTTTATCACAGAGTAAGAAAAAGTAGGTCTAATGTGTAAATACAGAAATAATATCGTGTATAAAATATTAATTGGTCCCAAAAAGACCCACAGGTTGTTTACTCATACTCATTTTATATTGTTACCGGTACTTTCCATAACTACATAATACTGTAATATATTGTAAATGTTTTATGGAAACGAATTATTGAATGGGAGAATCTTTTAGAGTCGTTAATCCAGGGAATGCATCTTCACCACCATGGTTGATCTTCCACAGTAAACCCTTCCACTCTGTTTCCCAATGGAATACCTGTTCACCACCATGGTTGATCTTCCATTGTAAACCCTTCCACTCTGTTTCCCAATGGAATACCTGTTCACCACCATGGTTGATCTTCCATTGTAAACCCTTCCACTTTGTTTCCTAAAAGAATGTATGTTCAGCACCATGGGTGATTTTCCACAGTAAACCCTTCAACTCTGTTACCTTTAAGGAACGCCTCTTCACCACCACGGGTGATCTTCCACAGTAAACCCTTCCACTCTGTTTCCCAATGGAATACCTGTTCACCACCATGGGTGATCTTGGCTTAACGAGTCTAAAAAATTATCAAATTCAAATGATGATTTGTCCAATACAAATAGGAGTGTTACGATCAAACCCACTGGAATTCGATTTATCATGTGTTTTTCACAATCACGTAATTCATGGTACACTCCGTGTTTAACCAAATACTTTATAAATCCATCTTCCCCCAGCCCATTATGATTTAAGTGTTGAATTGTTTTGGCTGCCTCATCTGCAATTAGTATTATTTCCTCATGTACATCATATCGATTAATACAACAACCATTTTTAGCAAGTCAGAGCCAACCCCCCCCCCCCCCCCCCCCCCCCCCCCTCTATTTTTATTTCAAATTTCAATAAATTATGCTACGAAATTGGGTATAATTATAGTTGATTAACAAACTCATATTTAGCCGTTTCAGCTGCATGTCTCAGCTGTTTCTCATCGAAATTCAGATATTAACCCAAGCATTCCTTTGATAATGGGAATAAATGGGATGCGAGAGTGAGCGATGAGTGAATGATGCGTAAATGAGTGCGATTTAGCAATAGACACTTTTTTTATAAACTTTTATAAAAAATTTAAAGGCAACATCGAAAATTATGAATTCATGGGGACAAAGTCGGTGGGTTTAACTAGCTCTCTTTCAAATTTCAAGCAATATGATAAAAGATTTGAAGAAAAATCTGGGGGGGGGGGGGGGAGGTCCGTGTCAACAACAAATTGACAATATATTACGGGTCATGGTGTACATAAGTAATATACATAATATCCATAGTTTATATATTTAAGTATTTGGTGTAATGATACCTCTAACCTACAGTATTATTTGTACAAGTTCACAACATGACCTAGACTAGCAACTTGATGAAACTGCATACTGTAGATGGGAAATGATCATATTATGTCCTTGGTGTATTTGCAAATATCTTAAGACCTTTATTTGTTCTAAAACGTGATATTACGAAGTTTAAGGTAAATTATTAATTATGTAGTAAACAGCTAATATATTACATAATAGTTCATTCCGCTAGGCTCCTTTATACATCATTATACATTTAGGTTTTGACTTTAGTATAATCACAATGTTAGTTCCTTTGATGTTTGATAATTTATTAAATTTAATAATTCTTGTTGTATGCCAATAACGTATGCCAATCTCTTTCCATGCGGTAATAATAATAATATGGTATTAACTATTAACTTAAAGAATATTAATTCACCGCTATAAAATAAATGATAGTTTGGTATAATAATTATATATCTTGGTCTGTCAATGCAAAATGTAACTAATTAAATATCGTAGTAAATATCGTTAAATATTAAGTAACTACAAAAATGGGGTTCGTGCGCGAAAAAAATGTTGGGCTAGAAGCGTTTTTTGTAAAAACACGAGGGAAAGGTTTAAATAAGCGCGGAAAGCCAATTCTGCAAATCGGCTGTGATTGGCTGCTTCAGATGTGTCGTCACTACAAAGTGCTCTGATAGTTTTTTATCTTGATTTTTATGGAGGGTGATTTTCGATCCATTCAAATACACATTTAATTGCAATCATTTTACACGTGGCTTATATCAAATGAAAGCGGAGTGTCTGGCGCGTTTTTTTGACACTACAATTAATTAAATTCATGATGATGAACATTGATAAATTGCTGTTCACAAGTGTAAACTTGGCAGATTGCCTGACCAGTATACAGGCACTTATCCTATTGCATTGTAGTATCAGAGTATTGCGTCTTACTTCATAAATTAAGGTAAACCTACCGCTCTTGCGCTACCGGTGGTGACTGGTACACATTTTTAATATTCCAAGGAGCTGATGAGTAGCCTACTTCTACTACCAACAATTATAGTACAGGCTGTGGCTGACCAGTAGTACAAGTTTAGTGTTATTAGGGGCCGTCCAAGTATGACGTCTGCACTTTTCCCCACAATATTGACCCCCTCCCTCCCCTAAATCAGATGTTATCAGATAGGCGTTGACCACCCCCCCCCCCCCCCCCCTAAATCAGATTTAAAAAAAATTTGTAATAAACTATTATATTATGAAGATTATTTATAATCACTTGTAAATCATTCAATTATTATTTTTAATCAAATTATGAATTATTTAATTATTATAGTAAAATATTAATTAATTATTATAATAGGATTAGGATTAATGTTTCATTTTCAGGCGAACCCCAGTAGCACGCGTCCTAATCACTGAAACATGGTGACTGGTAACTGAAACAGAAGGTCGTGCTACAGGCCTTCGGGGGCTTCGAACAATTAAAATAGGCAAGCTATTTACTCTTCTGCTATATCTCTTCTAGCACCTATAAATAAACATGCTGACGTCAGATTTTGGCTGACCCCCTCCCCTCCCCACATCAGCACGTCATCAGATTTTCCCAACCCCTAAAGTGCTGACGTCATACTTGGACGGCCCCTTACTGCATATACAGTAGTAAATCTAATCTGTAGGCCTTACCGTATTCAATACAGCTTGGAACTCAGAACTATGGCCTTTATCGCTAACAGGATAAACAAAATCTGACAGTTGTTTTTTACCGGCAGCATATTGTACATTACTTGTCGACTGGACCGGAATATGTCATCCCTGAATCCCGGTCGTACATATGTCTATGTTATAATAATATGTAGGTTTATGAGACTGTTAGTGGTTAGTTAGGTAGCATATACCGGTAATCAACTCTAGTTTTTAAAATTACAACCAGCATTTTATCAATCTTTATATAAACCAAGATAAGAAACTATCAGAATCAGAGACAAAGCACATTGTAGTGACCTCAAATTCTTTACCGGTAGCAGCCAGTCACAGCCGCCTTTCAAAATTGTCTTCCCGCGCTTACTTAATAAACCCGCCATTTCGACCGTTTGCGTTTCCTCGTGTTTTTACAAAAAACACACCGTCCTGTGCCACTCGATTCAGGGCGCCTTGTTACCCCTTCTTCAATTGTTTCTAGCCCAACAATTTTTTCTTACGCTGTTGTAAACTAAAATTGTATTAAAATAGAATATTCAAACATAGGCTAAACAATCAATGCTGAACATATATCACATGGTTTGGCACTTGGCAGTTAGGTATCATAGCATTTACAAAAATATATCAGGTTAAAATTTATTTTCGTTTGCCGGTGCGGTAATAGCATTACTGCTGTACTGCATTAAAAGCTACCAGCTGACTTGCTGTCCAGTTGTCAGCTAGCAGCGATTAGAAAATCGGACTAGGCATATTTCAGTAGTTCCAACCAGCTAAACTGCTGAACTGCCTTACTGCCTTACCTCTGAACCTGTTTACACCGTATGCTGATAGCGATACAGCGATAGGTGTTCAGAAATAAAGTACTGACAGGCTGAAGTAGCCTAGCCTAGCCTACAGACAAATCACTGCATACTACCACTACTGCACTACCAGACTACTGTACACTGCTGTATCATCCATTCAGTCACATAGACTAATCATGGGTTTAAATCTGTTATCTACGATTTTCACTAAGCCGTCCGCAAGTTGCAGAATCGGGCGCAGGGTTGCCAGGAAACCATTCAACACGCAGCCTGTTTGGCATAGGGAATTAACTACGGCGGCGAAAAGGATCAAAGTAGACAACCCTGTGGTGGAGTTGGACGGGGACGAAATGACGAGAATTATCTGGCAGAAAATAAAAGAGGAATTGGTCTTCCCATACCTCGATCTGGATTGTAAATACTACGATCTTGGGTTGCCGTATCGGGATGAGACGAATGACGAGGTGACGGTGGAAGCTGCGCGAGCCATACTCAAATACAACGTTGGTATCAAATGCGCTACAATAACGCCGGACGAGCAGCGGGTTGAAGAGTTTAAACTTAAGGAGATGTGGAGATCGCCCAACGGAACGATTCGTAACATTTTAGGAGGAACAGTTTTCCGCGAGCCGATTATTTGTTCTACGATCCCTCGCCTCGTCCCGGGGTGGACCAAGCCCATCATTATCGGTCGTCACGCCTTTGGGGATCAGTACAAAGCGACCGACTTCGTGGCCGAGGGTCCCGGGAAGTTCGAGATGATATACACCCCGCAGAAAGGGGAAGTTAAGAAGATGACTGTGTTTAACTTTGTGAACTCGGGGGGAGTTGGTTTGGGTAAGTTAGTGAACTTGAGAGGAGTTAGTTTAGTGTTTGAGTAAGTTTAACACAGGATGAACTTTTGTTGTTTTTTTTGTTAATTTTTTTTTAATTCTTAATTTTTAGTAGGCCTAGGCCTATTTCGAATACATACGGTATATTGTTAACTTATTTTACGCAGGAATGTACAACACAGACGAATCCATAAACGGGTTTGCCCACTCTTGCTTCCAGTACTCTCTCGCCAAGGGATGGCCCCTATATATGTCCACAAAGAACACAATTCTAAAAAAATACGACGGCAGATTCAAAGATATCTTCGATGAGATCTATGCAGCGGATTACCAGAAGGATTTTGAGTCCCGTGGAATCTGGTACGAACATCGTCTTATTGACGATATGGTCGCCCAGGCCCTGAAGTCGTCTGGTGGATTCGTCTGGGCCTGTAAGAACTACGATGGGGACGTAGAATCCGATATTATCGCCCAGGGTTACGGGTCCCTCGGTCTGATGGCTTCCATCCTCATCTGTCCGGACGGTAAAACCATCGAGTCGGAAGCGGCACACGGGACCGTAACACGCCACTACCGGGAGCACCAGAAAGGGAACCAAACCTCGACCAATCCTATAGCTAGTATATTCGCCTGGACCAGGGGGTTGAGCCATCGGGGCAAGTTGGACGGGAACCCCGAATTGCAACGGTGGTGCGAGGCGTTAGAGGCGGCGTGCGTAGACACAGTGGATGGAGGTCGGATGACTAAAGATCTCGCGGGTTGTATCTACGGGATTAGTAATGTACAACCCGATCAGTATCTCAACACTATGGACTTCCTTCAAGCTGTTCGCGAAACGTTAGATCATAAACTAGTATCAAAGTAATCGAATTCAAAACGGTTTTTGTTTAGTGAAATAGATACAGACACCACTAGAATGGGATATTAGAAAAATTATGAGTGTAAATTCCAACGGGCCTCCACCTTAAAAGATACCAGTTGTTGAAACAATATGTTTCGTTACAATTTATTTATATTCTTACTTACCGTTTCACAGCACCAAAGTTATTATATACAGTAGCAATCTCTAGCAATCCTGCCTGGAGGTACACCTACACACTAGAGTTGCAACAGAGCTTATCTGGTATCGGAACAAATACGAGTTTTTGGCGATTGATGATTCTAATTTATTATTCTAGTATAAAGATGTGTGTTTAGGAGATGAAATGTTATCCTAAATGTTTTAGAGGTCGACAAATTGCTCGGGGGAAATTTACATTAATTTTAATATTATGTTTGAAAGACAGTATTGGTCCATTAAGTACTGCGTCGTTAGGTCGTTATTCATATGGTGATTCTAATAAAAAACATATTGATGTTGGGTCTAATGACAAATTAGTGAGATAGCCAGATAATATATTTGGTTGTTGCAAATGACAACCTCTAAATGTTTTCTATAAATCCCCAAAAATGACACAGACATAGGACCGGTAGCAAATTTTTATATAAATACAAGAATTATAATTATTAAACTGGCTTTAGAATTAAAATAATTTAAACTTCATAAGTGGGATGATGGTGAACTCAAGAATAACAGCTGTAGCCAATGAGTATCCTCCATCCACACTTGATATGTTCATATCTATGATATTTACATTATTCATAGATTAAAAAACATTATTTTGATTTTTAACAACAGAAGCTGGGGATTGGCTCCTGATCAATTTGACCGGAGTCGGAACCAAAGCCGGAGCTCTTTTGCATCCCTAGTGCACTATAAATGCCCAATAAAGTAAACGAATTAATAGCCGTTCGAATTTCTATGTATTTTTGCTAAGCCGAATTTGACAACACCTTATTAGAAGCGCATTAAGCACAGATATATATGATCGTAATATTTCGTGAATGTCTCATACACAATATTCTAGATATTTGTAGAAAACGTACTTAAGATTATTATTAAAATTAATATATATTTATTTTGGTTAGCGCTCAATTAAGCACAAGATTGATATGATTAGCCGGTCCCTATTATAGATATTCGTTTATGTAATTTTATTATTATTTTGGTGATATTTAGTCTCGTCTAGTTAATACTTGAGTTTAGGACTCATCTACCGTTCGTTAATGAAATGCTAATTTTCAGACATTTTCAATATAAAAGTATTCGTTTCTCGCCATTTATTTTCTTCGACTTCTTTGCTAGGATTTGTATTACTATCACAGTCTCAATAATAAGAAGGTCCGAGTGTGACGGAGGCCCGAGTGGGACGGAGGTCAGAGTGGGACGGGGGTCCGAGTGGGACGGAGGTCCGAGTGGGACGGAGATCAGAGTGGGACGGGGGTCCGGGTGGGACGGAGGTCCGAGTGGGACGGAGGTCCGAGTGGGACGGAGGTCCGAGTGGGATGGAGGTCCGAGTGGGACGGAGGTCCGAGTGGGACGGAGGTCCGAGTGGGACGGAGGTCCGAGTGGGACGGAGGTCCGAGTGGGAAAGAGGTCCGAGTGGGACGGAGGTCCGAGTGGGACGGAGGTCCGAGTGGGACGGAGGTCCGAGTGGGACGGAGGTCCGAGTGGGAAAGAGGTCCGAGTGGGACGGAGGTCCGAGTGGAACGGAGGTCCGAGATTGGACGGAAGTCCGAATAGGAAGAATTTCCGAGTGGGATGGAGGTCCGAGTTGGACGGAGATCCGAGTTGGACGGAGGTCCGAGTGGAACAGAGGTCCAAATCACACATCTCGAATCAGACACTATATAACATTGGAGGTGTCTCATTGGTTTCCCCAAGCTTGACACTGGAACAAAGTCGTCTCCGCTTTACAGGAGATTGCTTTCGCCGTGAGGACCAGCCAGTGCATAATCTTGTGCTTTGGCAGCCTCATGGAGTGAATAAGCATGGTGGACAGCACATGACTTTCTTGGGACGCATCTTAAAGGACACTGGCCTTGAAGATGCGGATGATCTAGCAAATGCCATGGGTGATAGGGAGTTGTGGCGGCGCAATTATGTCGACAAGCCGGCACAGCATTCTTAAAAATGCAGCTGCAATGCAGCATGCCGATCCTAGTAGGAGTAGGAGGTCTGAATAGGAAGAAGGTCCGAGTGGAACGGAGGTCCGAATAGGAAGAAGGTCCGAGTGGGACGGAGGTCCGAATAGGAAGAAGGTCCGAGTGGGACGGAGGTCCGAATAGGTAGAAGGTCCGAATAGGAAGAAGGTCCGTGTGGGAAAGAGGTCCGAATAGGAAGAAGGTCCGAATAGGAAGAAAGTCCGAGTGGGACAGAGGTCTGAATAGGAAGAAGGTCCGAGTGGGACGGAGGTCCGAATAGGAAGAAGGTCCAAATAGGAAGAAGGTCCGAGTGGGACGGAGGTCCGAATAGGAAGAAGGTCTGAGTGGGACGGAGGTCCGAATAGGAAGAAGGTCCGAGTGGGACGGAGGTCCGAATAGGAAGAAGGTCTGAGTGGGACGGAGGTCCGAATAGGAAGAAGGTCTGAGTGGGACGGAGGTCCGAATAGGAAGAAGGTCCGAGTGGGACGGAGGTCCGAATAGGAAGAAGGTCCGAATAGGAAGAAGGTCCGTGTGGGAAAGAGGTCCGAATAGGAAGAAGTCCGAATAGGAAGAAAGTCCGAGTGGGACAGAGGTCTGAATAGGAAGAAGGTCCGAGTGGGACGGAGGTCCGAATAGGAAGGAGGTCCGAGTGGGACAGAGGTCTGAATAGGAAGAAGGTCCGAGTGGGACGGAGGTCCGAATAGGAAGGAGGTCCGAATAGGAAGAAGGTCTGAGTGGGACGGAGGTCCGAATAGGAAGAAGGTCTGAGTGGGACGGAGGTCCGAATAGGAAGAAGGTCTGAGTGGGACGGAGGTCCGAATAGGAAGAAGGTCCGAGTGGGACAGAGGTCCGAATAGGAAGAAGGTCCGAATAGGAAGAAGGTCCGAGTGGGACGGAGGTCCGAATAGGAAGAAGGTCTGAGTGGGACGGAGGTCCGAATAGGAAGAAGGTCCGAGTGGGACGGAGGTCCGAATAGGAAGAAGGTCCGAGTGGGACGGAGGTCCGAATATGAAGAAGGTCTGAGTGGGACGGAGGTCCGAATAGGAAGAAGGTCCGAGTGGGACGGAGGTCCGAATAGGAAGAAGGTCCGAGTGGGACGGAGGTCCGAATATGAAGAAGGTCTGAGTGGGACGGAGGTCCGAATAGGAAGAAGGTCCGAGTGGGACAGAGGTCCGAATAGGAAGAAGGTCCGAATAGGAAGAAGGTCCGAGTGGGACGGAGGTCCGAATAGGAAGAAGGTCTGAGTGGGACGGAGGTCCGAATAGGAAGAAGGTCCGAGTGGGACGGAGGTCCGAATAGGAAGAAGGTCCGAGTGGGACGGAGGTCCGAATATGAAGAAGGTCTGAGTGGGACGGAGGTCCGAATAGGAAGAAGGTCCGAGTGGGACGGAATTCCGAATAGGAAGAAGGTCTGAGTGGGACGGAGGTCTGAATAGGAAGAAGGTCCGAGTGGGACGGAGGTCCGAATAGGAAGAAGGTCCGAGTGGGACGGAGGTCCGAATAGGAAGAAGGTCCGGTCCGTGTGGGACGGAGGTCCGAATAGGAAGAAGGTCCGAATAGGAAGAAGGTCCGAGTGGGACAGAGGTCCGAATAGGAAGAAGGTCCGAGTGGGACAGAGGTCCGAATAGGAAGAAGGACCGAGTGGGACGGAGGTCCGAATAGGAAGAAGGTCCGAGTGGGACGGAGGTCCGAATAGGAAGGTCTGAGTGGGACGGAGGTCCGAATAGGAAGAAGTTCCGAATAGGAAGAAGGTCCGAGTGGGACAGAGGTCCGAATAGGAAGAAGGTACGGGAGGGACAGAGGTCCGAATAGGAAGAAGGTCCGAGTGGGACGGAGGTCCGAATAGGAAGGTCTGAGTGGGACGGAGGTCCGAATAGGAAGAAGGTCCGAATAGGAAGAAGGTCCGTGTGGGAAGGAGGTCCGAATAGGAAGAAGTTCCGAATAGGAAGAAGGTCCGAGTGGGACAGAGGTCCGAATTGGAAGAAGGTCCGAGTGGGACAGAGGTCCGAATAGGAAGAAGGTCCGAGTGGGACGGAGGTCCGAATAGGAAGGTCTGAGTGGGACGGAGGTCCGAATAGGAAGAAGGTCCGAATAGGAAGAAGGTCCGTGTGGGACGGAGGTCCGAATAGGAAGAAGGTCCGAGTGGGACAGAGGTCCGAATAGGAAGAAGGTTTGAGTGGGACGGAGGTCCGAATAGGAAGAAGGTCCGAGTGGGATGGAGGTCCGAATAGGAAGAAGGTCCGAGTGGGACGGAGGTCCGAGTGGGACGGAGGTCCGAATAGGAAGAAGGTCCGTGTGGGACGGAGGTCCGAATAGGAAGAAGGTCCGAATAGGAAGAAGGTCCGAGTGGGACAGAGGTCCGAATAGGAAGAAGGTCCGAATAGGAAGAAGGCCCGAGTGGGACGGAGGTCCGAATAGGAAGAAGGTCCGAGTGGGACAGAGGTCCGAATAGGAAGAAGGTCCGAATAGGAAGAAGGCCCGAGTGGGACGGAGGTCCGAATAGGAAGAAGGTCCGAGTGGGAAGAAGGTCCGAATAGGAAGAAGGTCCGAGTGGGACGGAGGTCCGAATAGGAAGAAGGTCCGAATAGGAAGAAGGTCCGAGTGGGACGGAGGTCCGAATAGGAAGAAGGTCCGAATAGGAAGAAGGTCCGAGTGGGACGGAGGTCCGAATAGGAAGAAGGTCCGAGTGGGACGGAGGTCCGAATAGGAAGAAGGTCTGAGTGGGACGGAGGTCCGAATAGGAAGAGGGTCTGAGTGGGACGGAGGTCCGAATAGGAAGAAGGTCCGAGTGGGACGGAGGTCCGAATAGGAAGAAGGTCCGAATAGGAAGAAGGTCCGAGTGGGACGGAGGTCTGAATAGGAAGAAGGTCCGAGTGGGACGGAGGTCCGAATAGGAAGGAGGTCCGAGTGGGACAGAGGTCTGAATAGGAAGAAGGTCCGAGTGGGACGGAGGTCCGAATAGGAAGGAGGTCCGAATAGGAAGAAGGTCTGAGTGGGACGGAGGTCCGAATAGGAAGAAGGTCTGAGTGGGACGGAGGTCCGAATAGGAAGAAGGTCTGAGTGGGACGGAGGTCCGAATAGGAAGAAGGTCCGAGTGGGACAGAGGTCCGAATAGGAAGAAGGTCCGAATAGGAAGAAGGTCCGAGTGGGACGGAGGTCCGAATAGGAAGAAGGTCTGAGTGGGACGGAGGTCCGAATAGGAAGAAGGTCCGAGTGGGACGGAGGTCCGAATAGGAAGAAGGTCCGAGTGGGACGGAGGTCCGAATATGAAGAAGGTCTGAGTGGGACGGAGGTCCGAATAGGAAGAAGGTCCGAGTGGGACGGAGGTCCGAATAGGAAGAAGGTCCGAGTGGGACGGAGGTCCGAATATGAAGAAGGTCTGAGTGGGACGGAGGTCCGAATAGGAAGAAGGTCCGAGTGGGACAGAGGTCCGAATAGGAAGAAGGTCCGAATAGGAAGAAGGTCCGAGTGGGACGGAGGTCCGAATAGGAAGAAGGTCTGAGTGGGACGGAGGTCCGAATAGGAAGAAGGTCCGAGTGGGACGGAGGTCCGAATAGGAAGAAGGTCCGAGTGGGACGGAGGTCCGAATATGAAGAAGGTCTGAGTGGGACGGAGGTCCGAATAGGAAGAAGGTCCGAGTGGGACGGAATTCCGAATAGGAAGAAGGTCTGAGTGGGACGGAGGTCTGAATAGGAAGAAGGTCCGAGTGGGACGGAGGTCCGAATAGGAAGAAGGTCCGAGTGGGACGGAGGTCCGAATAGGAAGAAGGTCCGGTCCGTGTGGGACGGAGGTCCGAATAGGAAGAAGGTCCGAATAGGAAGAAGGTCCGAGTGGGACAGAGGTCCGAATAGGAAGAAGGTCCGAGTGGGACAGAGGTCCGAATAGGAAGAAGGACCGAGTGGGACGGAGGTCCGAATAGGAAGAAGGTCCGAGTGGGACGGAGGTCCGAATAGGAAGGTCTGAGTGGGACGGAGGTCCGAATAGGAAGAAGTTCCGAATAGGAAGAAGGTCCGAGTGGGACAGAGGTCCGAATAGGAAGAAGGTACGAGTGGGACAGAGGTCCGAATAGGAAGAAGGTCCGAGTGGGACGGAGGTCCGAATAGGAAGGTCTGAGTGGGACGGAGGTCCGAATAGGAAGAAGGTCCGAATAGGAAGAAGGTCCGTGTGGGAAGGAGGTCCGAATAGGAAGAAGTTCCGAATAGGAAGAAGGTCCGAGTGGGACAGAGGTCCGAATAGGAAGAAGGTCCGAGTGGGACAGAGGTCCGAATAGGAAGAAGGTCCGAGTGGGACGGAGGTCCGAATAGGAAGGTCTGAGTGGGACGGAGGTCCGAATAGGAAGAAGGTCCGAATAGGAAGAAGGTCCGTGTGGGACGGAGGTCCGAATAGGAAGAAGGTCCGAGTGGGACAGAGGTCCGAATAGGAAGAAGGTTTGAGTGGGACGGAGGTCCGAATAGGAAGAAGGTCCGAGTGGGATGGAGGTCCGAATAGGAAGAAGGTCCGAGTGGGACGGAGGTCCGAGTGGGACGGAGGTCCGAATAGGAAGAAGGTCCGTGTGGGACGGAGGTCCGAATAGGAAGAAGGTCCGAATAGGAAGAAGGTCCGAGTGGGACAGAGGTCCGAATAGGAAGAAGGTCCGAATAGGAAGAAGGCCCGAGTGGGACGGAGGTCCGAATAGGAAGAAGGTCCGAGTGGGACAAAGGTCCGAATAGGAAGAAGGTCCGAATAGGAAGAAGGCCCGAGTGGGACGGAGGTCCGAATAGGAAGAAGGTCCGAGTGGGAAGAAGGTCCGAATAGGAAGAAGGTCCGAGTGGGACGGAGGTCCGAATAGGAAGAAGGTCCGAATAGGAAGAAGGTCCGAGTGGGACGGAGGTCCGAATAGGAAGAAGGTCCGAATAGGAAGAAGGTCCGAGTGGGACAGAGGTCCGAATAGGAAGAAGGTCCGAGTGGGACAGAGGTCCGAATAGGAAGAAGGTCCGAGTGGGACAGAGGTCCGAATAGGAAGAAGGTCCGAGTGGGACAGAGGTCTGAATAGGAAGAAGGTCCGTGTGGGACGGAGGTCCGAATACGAAGAAGGTCCGAATAGGAAGAAGGTCCGAGTGGGACAGAGGTCCGAATAGGAAGAAGGTCCGAGTGGGACAGATGTCCGAATAGGAAGAAGGTCCGAGTGGGATGGAGGTCCGAATAGGAAGAAGGTCCGAGTGGGACAGAGGTCCGAATAGGAAGAAGGTCCGAGTAGGACGGAGGTCCGAATAGGAAGAAGGTCTGAGTGGGACGGAGGTCCGAATAGGAAGAAGGTCCGAATGGGACGTAGGTCCGAATAGGAAGAAGGTCCGAGTGGGACGGAGGTCCGAATAGGAAGAAGGTCCGAGTGGGACGGAGGTCCGAATATGAAGAAGGTCCGAGTGGAACAGAGGTCCGAATAGGAAGAAGGTCCGAGTGGGACAGAGGTCCGAATAGGAAGAAGGTTTGAGTGGGACAGAGGTCTGAATAGGAAGAAGGTCTGAGTGGGACGGAGGTCCGAATAGGAAGGAGGTCCGAATAGGAAGAAGGTCCGAGTGGGACGGAGGTCCGAATAGGAAGAAGGTCTGAGTGGGACGGAGGTCCGAATAGGAAGAAGGTCTGAGTGGGACGGAGGTCCGAATAGGAAGAAGGTCTGAGTGGGACGGAGGTCCGAATAGGAAGAAGGTCCGAGTGGGACGGAGGTCCGAATAGGAAGAAGGTCCGAGTGGGACGGAGGTCCGAATAGGAAGAAGGTCCGAGTGGGACGGAGGTCCGAATAGGAAGAAGGTCCGAATAGGAAGACGGTCCGAGTGGGACAGAGGTCCGAATAGGAAGAAGGTCCGAGTGGGACAGAGGTCCGAATAGGAAGAAGGTCCGAGTGGGACGGAGGTCCGAATAGGAAGAAGGCCCGTGTGGGACGGAGGTCCGAATAGGAAGAAGTTCCGACTAGGAAGAAGGTCCGAGTGGGACAGAGGTCCGAATAGGAAGAAGGTCCGAGTGGGACAGAGGTCCGAATAGGAAGAAGGTCCGAGTGGGACGGAGGTCCGAATAGGAAGGTCTGAGTGGGACGGAGGTCCGAATAGGAAGAAGGTCCGAATAGGAAGAAGGTCCGTGTGGGACGGAGGTCCGAATAGGAAGAAGGTCTGAGTGGGACGGAGGTCCGAATAGGAAGAAGGTCCGAGTGGGACGGTGGTCCGAATAGGAAGAAGGTGCGAGTGGGACGGAGGTCCGAATAGGAAGAAGGTCCGAGTGGGACTGAAGTCCGAATAGAAAGAAGGTCCGAATAGGAAGAAGGTCCAAGTGGGACGTAGGTCCGAATAGGAAGGAGGTCCGAATAGGAAGAAGGTCCGAGTGGGACGGAGGTCCGAATAGGAAGAAGGTCCGAATAGGAAGAAGGTCCGAGTGGAACAGAGGTCCGAATAGAAAGAAGGTCCGAGTGGGACAGAGGTCCGAATAGGAAGAAGGTCTGAGTGGGACGGAGGTCCGAATAGGAAGAAGGTCCGAGTGGGACGGTGGTCCGAATAGGAAGAAGGTGCGAGTGGGACGGAGGTCCGAATAGGAAGAAGGTCCGAGTGGGACTGAAGTCCGAATAGAAAGAAGGTCCGAATAGGAAGAAGGTCCGAGTGGGACGTAGGTCCGAATAGGAAGGAGGTTCGAATAAGAAGAAGGTCCGAGTGGGACGGAGGTCCGAATAGGAAGAAGGTCCGAGTGGGACGGAGGACCGAATAGGAAGAAGGTCCGAGTGGGACGGAGGTCCGAATAGGAAGAAGGTCCGAATAGGAAGAAGGTCCGAATGGGAAGAAGGTGCGAGTGGGACGGAGGTCCGAATAGGAAGAAGGTGCGAGTGGGACGGAGGTCCGAATAGGAAGAACGTCCGAGTGGGACGGAGGTCCGCATAGGAAGAAGGTCCGAATAGGAAGAAGGTCCGAATGGGAAGAAGGTGCGAGTGGGACGGAGGTCCGAATAGGAAGAAGGTCCGAATAGGAAGAAGGTCCGAATAGGAAGAAGGTCCGAGTGGGACGGAGGTCCGAATAGGAAGAAGGTCCGAATAGGAAGAAGGTCCGAATGGGAAGAAGGTGCGAGTGGGACGGAGGTCCGAATAGGAAGAAGGTGCGAGTGGGACGGAGGTCCGAATAGAAAGAAGGTCCGAATAGGAAGAAGGTCCGAATGGGAAGAAGGTGCGAGTGGGACGGAGGTCCGAATAGAAAGAAGGTCTGAATAAGAAAAAGGTCCGTCCGACTACATTCGCGCGACTTTTTGTGCATACTTTAGCACTGTACATCAAGAAAATGAACTAAAATATTATAATGCTTGTGTTTCTTAGAAAAACCAATTATCGGTTCAGTAAAAAAAACAGTTTGCAAAACCTGCAGCAGTTTATGTCTCAGAATTATTGCTTCAAAAAATTGTCAATTGCGGGACGCGTACGAAAGTGAAATTCTCAACTGTCAACTTCATTGCTAAAGTTCAGCGAATTGGGTAAAGTTAATGGGAAATGTTCTGTTTCATGATATTCCAAGATATGTAGGGAAAATAAATTAGCCTTTAGTAAGCTGGTAGGTAACATCAATGAAACAGGGGAGTAGTTTAAGTGCAGCAAAGACATGTAAAGTGTGGGACATTTCATTGTAAAGTGCGGGACACGTGCGATTTTATCATTTGTAAATACATTAAATCGTTAATTATTACATTATTCAGACTAAATAAGTGATAGTTATAAAGTGATTGTTAGTTTGAGTTGGGTTTGAGTAAACCAGACAGGTTTGAGTTAGTAAGAGTGAGGTAAGAGAGAAGGTACCCAGTTTGAGAAACGGGATCTAGAATGAGATAGGGACTGTAGTACGCTCCGGCTTCAGCCAGGAAAGGGTTAATGACAGGCCTACAAAATATTATTCAGAGTATGTAAAAACTAATAAAAATGGGAATTACAATTTTGAGTATATTTACTGAAATATATGTGTAGTAATGTAATATCAGAGATTGATATGGAAGTTATTATGTCTGTTACGATTATTCCAGTTGAAGTTCTTCCATCTAAGTGCACGCTTACTCAACTTCCTTTGATATTTCTACTTTTTGTCTCGCACTTTACGTAAAGTGCGGGATACCTGTTTACCACAAAACATGAAACACCACAAACAAACTAAGTACTCCAGATTACAAGTACATATATTTGTGCTTTGCAAACGACATAACATCATTCTATTATAATAATTATGTCTATCCTGTACAAACAAAATATGGTTTTCAGCGTAAAGTGCGGGATATTATGCTGTAAGTATGTAAGTAGACTTTGAGCAATGAATTTTTAGACACAACGTTGTTTTAATTGACAGCAAATTATATCATTAGAAAATATGATTGTTTTGCTTCGAAAAGTACTATATTACGTTACCTTCTGCCTAAAGCTACTCATAAGACGCGGTTGTCATATTATGCACTCAGTTCACTGTATTTTTGCAGTTTTAGAGGTACAGTAAGGGCGAATAACACCAGATTTCAGAAAGTTAACCAATTTTTATGCGGATTTTTGTATTAAATTTGTAAATCGCATCATATCAGTTCTGAAAATTGATATGAGAAGCAATAATTCACTTTTTTCAAAATTGGCACTACGGTTGACATTTGCATGGAATGGGCCTAAAATTAATTTAATTGCGGTATATAGCGATTTTTGGATGCTGGTCACGATTATAGAACTGAAATATAACATTCGAGACAATTTTTAGTAATTTTGAATGTGACGTAATTTTTTGGTAATTTTGAATGTTTTCAAAAAAACATGTAGTGGAAATATGAGAATTAAAAATCACCACATAATCAAATTGATTTTATGACCATTGTCTTTTTGGGATGCTGATCACGAATATGACACTCAAATATATCGTATTATTCAACCAAATTCGATTTTTGCCGTTTGCAATTTTATGTTGTACACTTGTATTTTTCGTCCCAGGCTCATTCCATGAAAAGGTCAACCTCCACACTAATTTCTAAAAATGAGATGTAGCTTTGAATTTATACTTATTTTAGGTCAAAATTTATCGTACTTCATGAATTCAATGTTAAAAATTGTATCAACACAGGTGTGGTTTATCAAAAATAGTCGAATTACAAATTATGCACCTGCTCTGCACAAAATGTGAATAAAAGTCTGCAAAAGTTTCGTTTCCTGTGACCTTCCTATGACCAATAAATTAACATTTCTGAGCATGTACCAAATCAAAAACAAACCCATTTTCGATTTTTTTTGGTTTCATTTAATTTCACCAGTGTTTCATTCCTCTGTAATGAAATCGATAAAGTTAATCTTGTGATGTCCCATACTTTACCTAAAATAGTGAAATTTTTAGTTTATTCACAGAGATGTAACTCAGCCTAATCACCCAGTGGAATGCAAAGCACGTTTTTGTTGCGTCATCGTATAAAACAATTAGTTTCATCTTCACTCCCTCAGAAATATCATGGCGGCCAATTGAAAATTGTCCCATACTTTACCATTAAAATGGCGATTATGTTAGTGCACTGTATTAATGTAATATGTGAAGCCATGAGTGATATAATACTCTAAGGTCATAGTCGGCCGTAAGAATAGGAGTCTATATTTGAACTGAGAATCATTCCTCAGTCAAGAAATCTTTGGGTTTATGAATGTAAAGTCCCATACTTTACCAAAAAATAGTGAAATTTTTAATTTAAACACAGAGAAGTAGTCTAACTAAGCCCAAACACCCAGTGGAATGCAAAGCACGTTTGTGTTGCGTCATATTAAGAAACAATTACAATCTAGTTTCATAATCTACTCCCTAGAAACATCATGCCGTACTTTACTTTGGAATGAGCCCCCACCACAAAAGCACCAAAAACGTTAGTTGCGTTACCACGAATGATTTTTAACGAGTTGTATCGTGATCAGCGACCTTGAAAACTGTACTAGAATCTCAGCATTACCAAACCAAAGGCGCAATTTAGCAGTTTGTAATTTTTCGCTACTTGTACTTTTCGTTCAGGGCCACCAGAATGGCACCAAAATTGGGTTCGCATTATCATAAATATTTATAACAATAGTTTCATCATTATGGGCGACCTCGAAAACCCGTATACAAGTAGGCCTACCTTCAGAATTATCAAAACCAACACAAAATTGTTTAGCTTGACATTATTTTACTTGTACTTTTCGTCCTTTTTGGTATTAAAATAGCACCAAATATGATGGTTGCATTTCTAGAATATATCAAATAAATTAAAGAAAATATTTTAACAAGTTTTATCATGATTAGCCACCTCTGAAACACTTATACCATCAGAATTGTAATTCTTGAGCAAAGATCTAAAAATTTCTAAAAATTTTCAAAAACTGAAAAATCCCGTGTTTTTTGTAATTTTCATTAAAAAAAATGGGGATATATTACTAAATTAAGAAAAGTGCGTGAAATTTATTGAAGCTTATGAAATTACGTTTCATATAAAGCAAAAATTGCAAAAAATGGTTAAGAAATGGCGGAGGAGTTAGTATTTTTGTGATTCTGAGATAATCGCCTTCAAAGTTCAAACCTTCCCGCGCAAAACTACGTGTACTGTACCGGTACCTATGGAGTTTGGTTGGTTAATAGTGTCGTTAAAGGAATTGTTGAGGCTGCACAGTTTCTGCACTGTAGGCCTACCTGTGGAGTTGGGTTGGTTAATAGTGTCGTTAAAGGAAGTGTTGAGGCTGCACAGTTTCTTCGTATTAATTGGAATACGTCATTTCCTTTCTACATTTCTCCTTTATATCCACTGTCAAGGACAAATTTGACGAAATTGTTATTCCCAAATTTATTTCTTTATCAACGCAAGACATTAATTTTGAGTTTATACTTCGCCTTTCAATATCACCACGAAATACTATCTGTTTCACTTTGATCATTGAATTATAACCCGGCTTCCAGACCGGATGTTCTAGCTGTGTGTGGATGTCGCCTTGCTTACCGTTACAGATTGCGTTCTTTCAGATAAATAACTACCAGAGATTGCGGGATACCGGATAGCGGGATAGCGGGATGACAGCGGGATACTTACTGTAAAAATCTCAGGATACATTACACTGACTGACTGACTGACTGACATACTGACTGATAATTATCTAGGTTAAGGCACTTCCTGCCTGGCGATTTTGATGAAATTTTGCAAGTACATTGCTTTGGTGGTTCATAATCGCGTTACAAAATTTCAGATCGATTCTATGTGTGGTGTTACGGTATATGGCGCTGTACCTACATTATGTAATATATTAGTCCGTTATACAGTATAATAATGTTAGTCCATTATACAGTATAATATATTAGTCCATTATATAGTATCATATATTAGTCCGTGATGCAGTATAATTATTTAGATAAGACATAATAGCGCAGTGACATTTAGATAAGGAAATTGAAACGCCCATATATTTTTGATTCATCCATTTTGTATAGTATGTAGCCCTACCTATGTAATTTTGTAATAGGATATAAGTAGATAGTTCCAGGGTAGCAAGTCCTTGTTGGACCCTGGATCTGGGCTTGCCGTTATTAGCCTTGATGAGGCTAGCTACTGGTTTTAATTTCTCTATAATTGCGCTAAATTTATATTTGTGCATGATATTATTAGTACCGCCAAATTAAGCATCGGGAAAATTACCTTATATGGTGGCAATTTACGATTTCAGGGAGCTATAGGCCCACAATCCGGCTCTCTTATTGGCCTAACTGCTTCCAGGTTGGTCTGATGTTAGCTCGGATTGGGGAGCCAATGAGAGATCGATTGCATCACCCTTCTCAAATCACCTATAAATTGGCCTACTTCCATTGTTACCTATCTCAATCTCACATTCTGCTTAGTCACCACACCCCACACAGCTCACCTTCAACTATTATTCGATGCTTAGTTTTCTGCGTAAATTACTGCCCTTTTTTGATTTCTTGCAATGATTCGTTAACTTGCAATTTCTGTTCGATTCTTGTTTGTGTTTCTCAATCAATCTCAATGATCACTATTAATTACAAGTTGGAACTATGATTTCTACCCTTTAGTAAATGGTTCTATGTGATTCCTTTCGACAATAATCCTACGGGATTTCTCAGACTGTCAGACTTTTGTGATTTGCATGTGCCGCTACGGTAGCTACTCATTCTGATGGAGGGCTAGGGTACCGGTAAGCGCGGCGGGCGCATCGGGGGGTTAGCGACGACGGGAGTGCGGAGGAGTCAAAGACAAGTAACATTGGGGGGATTACTATTGCGTGCGCAAGTTGCGGCGTAGGGTGGGCCAGGTACGCCTGTACGCGCTTTTGAAGACCTTTAGCAGTTTAACCTGCCAAAATTTATATGTCTTTTGATTTATAAATATACTTTAGAAGATGACAAATATTTAATACCAATAAACACAACATTAGCAGAAGCCAGCCTAGTGCGCGTCCATTCACCCGCTGGATAATCCCGGGAGGCTGGATTCTGTCGGCTTAGATTATTATTGCAGTGAAGCTTACGGTATTGTATTATTCGATTGATCGTTAATAATTAATTTCTGACTAATATTATTCACTTTCGGGAAATATTAACAGTTCCTTTTAGGACGTGGCGCTCTATCTAAGTAAACAGAGATATGACTTATACCAATCACAACGGTAAGTCGGTAAGGCTTATGATTCACGTATGAGTCGCATTCTTTAGGAAATGCTTAGTTATCGGTCACAATCATGCACACTACCGGTAACACACAATACTGCTCATTAATTTGCCGCCCGTCAATGTATTTTATCATATATAAAGGGAATAGCAACGGACCAATGTAGTGCTTATCAAATAGCATTAAATTCACTACAAACCACAACAATATAAGTCGCAATCGCTATATATATAACCCGTCTCTCTAACCTGTAGTGTATCAAGAAAATTGGGAAATTTGGGTTCTTTATATATGTTCTCCAATTAATATTCAACCAAACACAACAGTAAATAGCAGTATAATAATGTATGTTGAACAGTAATAACAACAAAGTATTGAATTGTGAATGGATTTGACTGATAACAGTCATACGCTCTATAATTTAAGCCTACTAATGTTTCCTCTTAAAGTATGAAAAGAATTAACTCTAGAGCCGGTGTTTCTGGCTTAGACAGCAATAACAACAAAGTATCAAGTGAAAACAGTAAGACTGAACACTCTCCTTATGATCGGCCGAAAAGCTACACGTCGACAGGAAAAATCGCTCTGATTGGCTCAAGCCAAACAAAGAACCATGCGTCCAATGGCTGTTTCCATGTCAGCAACCGGCTGTTAGATGTCGTAATATGAATCATCACGGCCAAGCTGTGAAAGGCATTTGGTGCATTGTAGGTTTTTTGCCTTACCATGTCCGCTAAAACACGTATATAGCAGAATGACTTTTATGTCCGTTAAAACACCTGTAACGGTACCTTGCGGGCGAGGGGAATAGATATACAGTTAGAGAACCTTTTTTAGAGTATTCCAGCGCCTGGGGGGAAACTGGATTGCGAAGCAAAGGGGCCAGTTATATCCCACAGAAGCTTTTACACCGCTCCCAGAAAATGGGATTTGAGTCTATGAAATATACAAAATCACAGTTTCTAATATACGTAAATACTCTAAACAGTTAGTCTTTCTTGCGCGGACGGCGTTTACGCAGTTTTTTTTTTTTTTTTAAAGCTAGCCAGAGTCCTTTTCTCTTTGGGGCGAGCCACTTTACAAGGAGGGCTATAACTCCTGGGTGAAGCGTGCAATATGATTGCATCAGAGGGTGTAGAATTATGGACGGTGTATCCGCCAGTCGAAGTGCCGGGTTGATTGACATCAACGTCGGGGGAGAGGGGTCTAACGGCTTTGAGAGCGCGTTTTAAGACAGCCGCTCTTACGGGTCCTTTACGAGTGGTCTGAACGAGGGCCGTGGGTTGACTATAGGCAGCTAGAAACCTCCGGGGTTTAATGGTCCTTTCCAACTCGCGTTCACGAGCTCGGTATTCGTAAGGCCGTCGATATACTTCCTGTAACTCGATATGCGCGATTTCTGTTCGACAGAAGCGAATAGATAAGGATGGAACGCATAAATTCCTTCGTAAGCGCGTTCAGGATAATAGCGATGGCGCGAATCACGATGTAAATCAGCCTTCGCTTCCCAAGCTCTAATGTAACGTAGTGTGATCATTTCATCTACGCTTTCCAAATCGCGATTAAAAGGGCAATCGAAACTGGCGTGTCCCTTTAGTTGACAATGGTGACATTGAGTCATAAATTGAGGGCAAACCGCAAAAATGTGCAGGTTATTGAGTCTGCAATATGCGCAATAAATTTCCATAGTCGGTTGTTCTTGGATATAGGAACAGCGGACGTTGGTGTCCATGGGCGTATCGTGGTCTCTCGATGCGCATAACCGACAACGTTGCCTAGAAACATAGTTGGCATGGCGATAATCGTACGCAGTGAGACACTGTGGACCTTGATACCATTCTAGGATGTAATCGTTGTCGCTGTTCCGGGCGCGATAGGCTGAATCTCCTCAGATTCTAGGCATATTGGTTCGTCTTCCCAGTCTGTTACGAATAGAATTTTCGTGATCTATTCTCGTTTTATCGTTCCGACTCCGCTGGGTATGATATTTAAATAGAACCATTTCCCTTTCGGTGTCTACATCGTCCGTATCATGTAAATCGATAGGATGGCCGGTAGTTAGGAAGTCCATATACGTACTATTACGATGCGTATAGCGCGCGGTGGATTTTCGATAGTCCAATTCACGCGCAAGTTGCTCTTGGGACATCGGCGGTTCGATATAACGACCATCGTCCTCCGTAATGGTTGGATCGGCTTCACCGCGTATTAAGCTATCCACAAATGCTTGCAAAGGTAGAGTATATCGCTCCTTGATACCAAGATCATCTTCTATCAACTCCGTCATATCTGCTATCTGAGTTTGTTAATATCGAAATGAGTTTATGTTTAGGCGAGCGGACGTCGCTGCCCACCTCTCTTTGCCCCCGGACAGTGGGATCCTCAGCGCCGATGTACCGTTGTCGCGGTATTTACGCCAACATGTAGCAACAGTACGACAACGATAACCGGCACAAGTCACTCCACTGTCCGTCCCAAAGGCTTGAATCCACTTTAGGTTCTTTCTATAGGAGAGTTGGGTTACTTTCACAATTGCGACTAGCTACTGTAAACACACCTTAGCAGTAACATTCGCCTACAAACGCACAAATTCCACACAACTGTCACCAATTGTACACATACAGGCCATTTGTCCGTTAGTCAGTGCCTTCCAGAATGTCACGTTATTACTGTGTATCCTTGGATACTAACAGCGTGCTATGTATTCTCTATGCTATGCAATGTGACAAGCTCTCTATTGTTTTCTTAACTTGCTTCTAATTCTAGCGTGGGTGTTGCTATGGTGACATTATGGAATGCTAGCGGTAGAATTAGGGTAATTCTCATGCATACAGATCTGGGATGCTATTTAATAATAATTCTTTAATTGTCAATATCCTCTTTATGCATGATTTTATAAATTTTATCGGCTATTGACTATATGTTGGAGATTCTCACACTCTAGTACACTCAATAGGATGAATCTCCGCTCCCATGATCTATTAATTAATGGAATTTTGGGAATGTTATAAATTGTACAAAATGACAATTTATGAAATTCATTTAAAATATGAATTTAAATTTATTCCCGTGAATTTTATTATTTGATGTTAAAATTGACATAAGTTGATTCCAGAGCAGGTCTGGGGACATAGGATCCTTAATTCTATGAAATTTGTCTTTTAAGAGTATCGGTAAGTGCTACGATATCTTAATCGACTAGAATTGTTAACGGATCTGAATTTTACAGACTTTAATAAATATTAAATTAATATTTAAGATGGGCACCGATTTATTCCAGAACTTGTCTGGGGACGTTAACCACTGATTCTAGAATTTGTCTTTCAAGTATATCGGTGGGTGCCGCGATATCTTAATCGACTAGAATTACAGATGGTCAAAAGGTTTAACAGATTTATTTGCGTTTTACGCTACTGTTATAGGGACATCACGCTACTATAAGTATTATTTAATATAAGGTAGAAGAGCAATATCGCACGAAGCAATGTCAGTGTGAAGAGGCAAGTCGTTTCCAAGGTCTACCCAGAGCTTGGTTTAGCCGAGACACGAGGATCTGAACTTTGCATTCCTAATACTCTGCCTACCAATAATACTTAAATATAGTAGGAGCTTTATTGTACTTTAATAAGTACGGACATGTCATCTTACTATAGTCTCGCATTTATAATATAATACGGACAGTAAGGAAAGAGAAAAGAATTATTTCTCGCCGTCGCACTAGATATATTATGTAATTACGTAATAAACACTAATATATTGCACTAATCTACTAAATAATCTAAATAACATTCCACTAAATAAAATTAAATAAAACGATTATAATAAAGTACATAATAATCCATACCTAAATATAAAATAATAATAAAAAAAATATAAAATAATATAGTCACACACCCACTCCATATATAATTACGTTATGGAGTCCCTAGATCTTTGTCGAATTAGGGAAGTGGTCGTAGGAAGAGTATCCGGCCTTCCATGGTTTCCGGACAGTTTTCGGTCTCTTTCCAGTAAACCTAAGCGACCAGCTGGGCGATTAGGCTGTCGTGTTACTTCCTCCGCTCCCTTGGCCTGTCTAATCTCCTCAGTGGTAAGATGAGGAGGCCATTCATCTTCTTCTTTACTTAGGGTGTCGGGTCCACCTAACCAGCCGGGAGTATCTATCCGTTCTTGAGGAGTTGCTCCTCTGGAAGCGATGTCGGCTATATTAATCATCTCGGGGCGATGTCTCCATTGATCTACATTGGAGTTAATATCTTCATTATCTGAGGAGTATGGTGTTACCTCAGTGGGTTCGTCCACTTCACTGCTCCCCTCTTCCCAATCCTTTACTTGAAGTAGCCGGTCTTGTGGCAATCTTTCTTCAAGAGTTCTGCGGGAAGGGCCAGTAAAGTACCAACCTACTCTAGTTCTTACCGCATAAGTTTGTAATGGCTGCGGTTGAGCAGGCCGTTTCTCCAATGTCTCGAGCGCCTCATGCGCGTTTTGGCCGATGAGTATTTGCACTCCAGGATAATCTGTCTGGAATCGAGGTATCTTAAGATGTTGGATGCTCTCATCCTCGTCCCAATTATAAAGGTCTGCTTGGGTAGTAGCGAAGTTCTTTATAGCCACCATCTTTACTGACCTTATACTTTGTGCTCCTAATTTATCCTGGGGGGTGGACAACGCACCTACATAGTAATCTGCCGTTATGGTAGATTTCCAAACCTGCATAATTCCGGACATATTCAACTTAGTTTGGAATTTGGGTTGTCCAGCAAAGATATCTTCGGCTAGTTCTTGATCGATGAATGTTCCTGTGCTGCCGGAGTCAAGGAGGGCGTTCACTATGTAGCTTTTGTTAAGACCGTGAACTCTTACTTGAACTACAGGAAATTCTCTGATTCCTACGTTGGAAGCTGGAGCTTTCCAAGATGGTTGTTTGTCAAAGGTGGTTGGGGGGAACTCCGTGTCGGTGTCTTTTTCGTACGTAAGTGCTCGATACACTGCGGTATTTATTAGATAACAGGATTCGTTGGCATCGGAGAATTCGTCCGTATAGAATCCTTCCCACTCAGAACTTTGGTCAGTGTCGTTCACATCACTGAATTGGACATGTGATTTGGGCTCACTTACCTGACTCGGGCTGTTTCGTTCGAATTCCGTGTGCAACAAGCTATGATGTTTCGCGCCGCACTTAGCACACCTTGCGTCAGAGTAACAGGTTCGCCGCTGGTGTCCGCGTCTGAGACAGTTATAACATAACCGCTTATCCCACAGGACTCCACGTCTATCTGCCAGGGATTTCTTTAGGAATTCTGCACACGCACTCAAACGGTGGGGCCCGTCGCACAGCGCACATTTTGGTTTGATGTTACTCACCTTAACTTGGTTAACGTTCTGCACTCTCGTTCTTTCTTCGGGCTTTCTTCCGTGAATTCTCTTAGGAGACGTAGGAGGAGTTGTTGTTACCTGTTCTCTCCTGTCACTGGTTCGAGACTTGTATTTACTTACGTCTTTATAGGTCTTGTTGTCATAGTAAGATCGTTCGGTGTCTTTCCCGCTGTCCTCTTCTTGAGAAGCTTGGCTTTCGCCGTCGTCAGTATAACACACTGGTATTATCCTTCTCCTAGAAACGGGTTTCTCACTTACCTTATTTTCCGATGTTTTCTCTCTGGACTGCCTTATGAGTTGTAATTTTACTTCACTATCTAAGAAGGACATGAGATCAGCCATGGTAGGGCTTCGGCGTTGTTGTTCATTCATGTACAACACTTTCTTGTCCCAGCGCGTACATACTCCACCCTTTGGTAAAGTAGAGACTACGGCTCCAATGACCATGGAACTCTGATATTCATGCGACTTACCTAACCAGTCCAGTTGTCTACAGATCTCTTGAATTTCATCGGAAAACTCTATAATCCCGCTACTAAGGAAGTGTCGGGGGGCTACTAATTTTGCATACAAATACTTAGCTATATTATCCTTGTTACCATACCTGATGTTTAATGTATCCCAAACTTGTCTTAATCCATCTGGATGTCCAATAAACTTTAACGCCATTAACTTGGGAGGTCCTTCCAAGCACTTGATGAGGAATCTAAGTTTCTCTCCGTTAGATAGTACAGAGTTCTGTATGCTATCTTTGTAATATTCGTTGAAAGGTAACCATTTCATCTCATCTCCATTGAATTTGACGATCTCTCCCACTTTGACCGCTTGGCGGGCTTCTGTTCTAGCCATCTGACGCGTAAAGCTTTCTTGGGCCATCGTGTTATTTAATATCGAATTATCGGTATATAAATTTCTCGGATCATTATCAGGTCTATAGGGAATATCATTAATAACAGGTCTATAATCACCCTTAATAGGGTTTGCTATAGGAGTTTCAACTTCACTAGCAGTATAGATGCGTGTAGGCTCCACACCTTGCGCATGTAATACTTCAGACCTAACAGGTGGACACAATGTTACAGGGGGTATTGGTATGCCCTTTTGTATATTGACTAATTTGTCGCGTTCTAGCGCGATACTTTGCTGCACTTCTTGCAACTCTGCTCTACCTTCCCTCACTGTTCCCTTAAGTTGGTGGACAGTCTCCTGCATCTGTCCTAGCAGGAGATTCATCCCCCACCGTCCCTCTTCCACCCACTCAACCGCCGAAGCGGGAGTCGCCAACATAGTAGCGGGCTGACGCGGGACGACGGGAGACAAATTATTGATTTCCCTCTCTGCTATCTGGACAGGGGTATTTGCATGGACTGTTCCACCGGGTACAGGCAGTATAGTACTATGTAAAGGGAATTTAGAGTTAAGCTCTGGAAGTGTAGGGGTCTCTAGCACAGAAGTGACTTTGGGAACAACAGGCCTAATTATTTCAGGTTCATCGACTATAGTAGGGAGTCTTTTGACCTGGATAAATTGTTCTATGGGTTCTGCACTACCTAAGTCTGTGCTAGTTAGCTGTCTTTTAACAGCTGGGGGCAAATCAGGCAATTTGCGACGGTAATATGTTTTTCTACGCCTACTTAGATGAGATCTATTTCCTCCGCCTTCAGGATCGGTAGTATCGCCTTCCTCCGAGGATGTGTATCCTTGGCGCTTGGGAGTAGATTTTCTCATCATCTGCATTTGATTAGCAGTAAACTGTTTATTTATACTGTCTTGTGTCTCTTGCAGATTCTCCAACTCCAGTTGGGTAGTCTGCTCAGATGCTCTCCTTTCTGCTTCTGCCACTGCCTTTGCCACCGCCTTTGCTGCTTTTCTTTCTGCTTCTGCATCTGCCATAGCCACCGCCGTTGCTGCTTTTCTTTCTGCTTCTGCATCTGCCATAGCCGCCGCCATAGCCGTCGCCTTTTGTTCCTCTATCCTTCTTTTCTTTATTTGTTCTTCTTGGACTCTAACGAGGCGGAGTTTTTCATCACATTTAGCTTGTTCTGCAGCTAACATTTCCGCATCGATTGCGTCCAACACAAGCTTGGTTCCTTCACTATTAGGGCGAAGTCCAGACAGTCGTCTCCTCAACTCTTCGTCTCCTATGAATCGCTGATAGTCTGACAGATATATGTCAATGGCGTCTCTAGTTCGCGGCTTCTCTGCTGCTGTTAATTCGCTTTCCACTTCGCTTTCCACCTCGCTTTCCACTTGAGAAGAAGTGGCGTCGGTTGATTCTTCATAGGTTGGCCGCTCATCATAAACCATATCCGCCATCTTCGCTCCGCGTTCGGGCGTCCGCTCAACAGTATCCGAACTACTGGAGCTATCGGGCCGCTGAGAACTAGGTTCTTGGCTAGGAGGTTGCTGCTGTTTTATAGCTTCTTCTTGATCCCGCTTGACTTGGGCCCGAGTGCCTATGGCAGACCAACGGCGCTTCACTAACTTCGCAAAATGCGAAATCGCTTCTACCAACCTAGGTTCTGATACAACCACTGCAGGGGTTGCCCTTCTTACAGTATGAGGGGTTTCAGACCTCGGTCTGGGATTCTCTACACTTTGATCTGAGAAACAGTCTGTTGTTTCTAGGAGACTATCTGACAGAGTTTGCCTTGTGTCAGCCATGTTTGTTTACACAGTTGAATGCCTACGGTTACAAATACAGTCAAAGTAAGTCTAGTAATTCAGTATCACCGTTAGCCTAATAATTAATTGCCGATACTGCTACTCAGTGTAGCGTGATATATATATAATATATTAGAATAACGGTATGCTCATAATATATATATAAGTATTGTAAACTAGGTTTGTCACAGGGTACCGGTATATAAATTTAGCACAGATATATATAAATATATAATAGGCCTATAGTGAATACCGGTATACAGCTTACACTTATAGTATATATAAGTGTAATTACGGACTAGATTAATTACAGAGTACCGGTATGATTTCAGCTCAAATTTATAGAGATAAATATAATAAGCCTATGGTAAATACCGGTATGTCAATTATCAATTATTTTAGAATAATTGAATTTCTGAATATTTAGGGTTACTTGGTTACTTTAACTTACTTTATTACCGTTATTTAAGCAGTAGTCCAACTGATATTGAGACCTAGTTGTTGTCTGGCAGGCCTACTATTTATAAATCGTTTGAGTTGATTTATAATAGATATATACCCGTTTAAATGGGTTTTTGTCAATATTTGAAATAAATGTTATTATTTCTGGGGGAGTCACTACACAGAAGCTGTGAGCTCTCAGTGAAGTGCTATTTATTTGACACTAAAACTGATAATTCTAATTTACCTAAGTTACTTAATACTACAAATTACTTACGATATGGGTGAGATTAATTCTCTAATTAAACACAACAAATATTACGTACGAATTTTTTAGGGTAATTTTACAGGAAGTCTACAAACCAGCCTAACAAAGGGTTAGAATTCTGGTTATTACAATGGACAGGGTACTACGGTATTTAAATAATAAGTAGTAGTAAATATACTGTACTGTCCAGATAGGAAAATACCACCGCCTGACGACCTATAACCGTATCGCTATAGGTACTACGTTATGTATCACGGATTGTTCCTACCCAGAAGCTAATAGAGCTAACGAATGTGCCTATCAACCACTTTACAACACAAATATACTGCCTACACTAATTACTTCGGAAAGCACTGTACACTAAACCCTAAATTAGGTACAAGTACCGGTATAACAAATAATCAGTAGTTAAATATACTTGAACAGTTAAAAGAACCACGGCATCTGCTGGAGTGACCGAAGCACAAAGTCACCAGTCTTGTCCTACGCCGAGCAGCCCGTGTAGTACCGGGGTTAATTTAACTATAACGGTATGTATAACAAGCACAATTACTGTAGGAATAAACTTGGGGACATGAATGTTGCGAATAATCGCATAAACTCTGAATAATAAATATTACGCTACCCGTACAGAATACTCAAACAAATACAAACCAAAACGCTGGCAGACTACCGCCAAGCCTAAATAAACTACCGTACGTGTAGATTCTGAAATAGTTAGTTAGTATGCGTTCTAACACGGTAGTACGACTTATTCTTTAAGAGGGGATAGACCTTACCGCTATGGCTGCCCCAACTTACTAACGGAGCTTTATCAGACAAACTCTACACACGCAGCAATCTCTTCAGACCTAATAATAGCTAGACAACAATCCAGCCTACAAAATATCTGAGTAATAACTATTACGGTACCTGAACAGACCACACAAACAAACACAGGCCAAAACGCTGGCAGACTACGATCAAGCCTAAATAAACTACAGTATATGCAGATTCTGAAATAGTTAGTTAGTATGCGTTCTAACACGGTAGTACGACTTATTCTTTAAGAGGGGATTGACCTTGCAGCATATGGCTGCCCCAACTTACTAACAGCACTTTATCAGACAAACTCTACACACGCCGTAATCTCTCCAAACCCAACAACAGTCAGACAGCAGCTCAGCCTACAATTATCTGAACAATCTGAGCAGGGTCACACGCCTTCTGCTCAATATTAGCCTACTAGTAAATAAAACCGACAGAAATAAGTAGAATCTCAAATAAAAATCAGGGCGGCCGTTCCCTGATTAAATACTAAGACCTACCGGTATACTATAATCAAAATCGAATAATACTAATGTACTTATACTGGAAGTACCGGTTAGGGCAGTTGGGCCTACGGACCTACAGAAGTGCCGGTTCAGGTTTACCGGTCGATCGGTACTTTCAACTTTATTGCTTACTGCAATAAAGTCAATGACTGTTATTGTACGCGCTTTTGAAGACCTTTAGCAGTTTAACCTGCCAAAATTTATATGTCTTTTGATTTATAAATATACTTTAGAAGATGACAAATATTTAATACCAATAAACACAACATTAGCAGAAGCCAGCCTAGTGCGCGTCCATTCATCCGCTGGATAATCCCGGGAGGCTGGATTCTGTCGGCTTAGATTATTATTGCAGTGAAGCTTACGGTATTGTATTATTCGATTGATCGTTAATAATTAATTTCTGACTAATATTATTCACTTTCGGGAAATATTAACAGTTCCTTTTAGGACGTGGCGCTCTATCTAAGTAAACAGAGATATGACTTATACCAATCACAACGGTAAGTCGGTAAGGCTTATGATTCACGTATGAGTCGCATTCTTTAGGAAATGCTTAGTTATCGGTCACAATCATGCACACTACCGGTAACACACAATACTGCTCATTAATTTGCCGCCCGTCAATGTATTTTATCATATATAAAGGGAATAGCAACGGACCAATGTAGTGCTTATCAAATAGCATTAAATTCACTACAAACCACAACAATATAAGTCGCAATCGCTATATATATAACCCGTCTCTCTAACCTGTAGTGTATCAAGAAAATTGGGAAATTTGGGTTCTTTATATATGTTCTCCAAATAATATTCAACCAAACACAACAGTAAATAGCAGTATAATAATGTATGTTGAACAGTAATAACAACAAAGTATTGAATTGTGAATGGATTTGACTGATAACAGTCATACGCTCTATAATTTAAGCCTACTAATGTTTCCTCTTAAAGTATGAAAAGAATTAACTCTAGAGCCGGTGTTTCTGGCTTAGACAGCAATAACAACAAAGTATCAAGTGAAAACAGTAAGACTGAACACTCTCCTTATGATCGGCCGAAAAGCTACACGTCGACAGGAAAAATCGCTCTGATTGGCTCAAGCCAAACAAAGAACCATGCGTCCAATGGCTGTTTCCATGTCAGCAACCGGCTGTTAGATGTCGTAATATGAATCATCACGGCCAAGCTGTGAAAGGCATTTGGTGCATTGTAGGTTTTTTGCCTTACCATGTCCGCTAAAACACGTATATAGCAGAATGACTTTTATGTCCGTTAAAACACCTGTAACGGTACCTTGCGGGCGAGGGGAATAGATATACAGTTAGAGAACCTTTTTTAGAGTATTCCAGCGCCTGGGGGGAAACTGGATTGCGAAGCAAAGGGGCCAGTTATATCCCACAGAAGCTTTTACAACGCCGGTTCGGCAATTAGGGGCTGATGATCCAGGTTTTGTCTCTATTTTGTAGTACTAGGGGGACAGGAATTGGGTTAGTTAGGAAGCTTAGACGTAGCCGGGAGAGATCTGCGTCCCTTACGTTGCGAGTTGCGAATTGCGAGTTCTGAATTGCTAGCTAAACTGTAGATCGCGATTGTGTTATGCTGATTGGTGCGTTACTAAAGTGTGCCTAATAAATCACGAATGCTTGGATAGGCGCTCTTTTCCCTTTGATTGATTTCTATTTCTTAGCTTACTGTAATTAATTTCTGATTAGGTCGAAAATAATACGGTATTTTAGGCTGTTGCTAGTGTGACCCGTTGCATAATAATTTAGAATTGCGCATTCTGGAATACTTAGTAATTAGTACGCCGTTACATATTTGTGACTGAAATTAATTAGTAAAATTAGGAATTTGTACGCTGCATAGTGGAGGGTAGTTAGGTAATAAATTTAGAGTACCGTACACTATTCACGCTGGGCGGTTATTTGAATTAGCGGACAAAATTCACATCGCAGTATACAGTACGCAACGAGCATCAGTAAATTGCTGGCCTAAAGCCAGCCGCAGATAAGTTAGAGTCCCGAAATAATTACCGTACCGATTTTCGATTATTTTTAAATATTCTCACATTCACATATTCTGTTAGGGAACCCCAGTATTGCGATTAGATTCGATTAGAAAGGACGTAGTTGTAAGCGCAAATTTACAGTAATATTACAGTATTAGGCTATAAAATACACTCAGAGTGTAAAATCTCTCACACTCGTTTTAAGTCAGCTTAGGGAGCCGATTCGGGTTTATTGTTTTGGTTATTCCCGCGTGGCTCATATATTCGAACAGTTAGCTCTCTATCGAGTAATTGGTAGAGAAAGGAACGAGAATTTAGTAGGAGCCGTAGAAATTTAGGAAATATATTAGCGGACGGCAGATTAGCGCCATCCAACGGGAAGTAGTGGTTTTCCGTACCTGAAACCCTACATTTAGTAATATGAAACGAAAGCTTTAATACCAACATATGGTGTAAATAAAATAAACATGCACATAAAGGTAGGTAGGCCTACTGTAAAATATGAAAGTTGTTATGTGACCATATAATACTGTATTGTATGACAGATAATGGAAAATGGGATACACATTATTTATAGGTTATTTGGGGATGGGGATATAATAAAATGAATATATAATATAATAAAAATAGTAAAAATGTATATAATATAATAAAATGTCGTTGCACGGTTGAAATATTGTACAATTCAATGTTTGGTTATAGCGTGGCTGGGGGAAGTTTTAAAATAGATCGTGTAAAAATTAGAATAGATCATTTCACGGCGTACAGGAACAGTGAGCGTTTTACTGTTGTTAGTAGAGTCGGGACGCCAGTGCAACTGAGGCCGTGGTCCTTGTCCGTCGCCTGGTCGTCGCAGAGACGGCAGACGCATGTGGGGGTCGGCCGCCAACACCCTTTACTGCGGCAGAGCTTGTGGTGCGAGCCATTGGAGATGAATTGGGCTGCAGCGCGGCGCCTGTAGCCTGTGAGTTCGAGGAGGGAGAGCTCGCCGTTCTCTGCAGGGCGGTCGACCGCGTTTAGGATTGCCGTGGTGGAGGCGTAGTTAGTAATATACGCTCCTGATTGCCCCGTCTAGTAAATAGAACAGTTTTGTGTCTTTATTGGTTAGGCTGGGGTAGTTCGTTTAACAGTAAGGGACGTTTTTTGTGTGCTGTAGGCCTATTGCTTACAGTGACGAGTGTATTCTTAGGCTGTTAAGTTAGATTACTGTATTATTTACTGTTACTTCGTAACAGTAAAGGACGTTTTGTTTTGCTGTACTGTGTACAGTAAATACGAATTAGATTACTGTATTAGGCACTGTACTGCGTACAGTAAGACAGAGAGTGTATTCCTTTAGGCTGTTAGTTTAGATTACTGTATTCACTGGTCTCGTACAATAGTACAGTAGTACATTAGGCTGATTGCTGTTACGAGGGTTTACGACAGGGTTTTAGCAGCCTTGTTAGAGCACCGCGCGTTATCGGAGCGATTTCAACGAGTTAGGACGGAGAACTGGTTGCTATGGGCATCACAAGCACAGGCGACTCAGGTGAATGACGCAGTGTCGAGAAATTTAGTGGAGCGGGAAGATATGCAGGATAAAGAGGAGCGCATGTATCAACGGGAAGTTACCGGCTGGCTGATGCAGAGTGGAGTGGTGGTACCGGGTCAGGTGCTACCAACGACGGACAACATCCAACAGAGAACGTTAACTCCACCCGACGACGCATCTAGAGACAGTGGCGATTCCCAGGTTAGTCACGCGCGAGGGAAGGTTATATGTGCTAGATCCCTTGTTTCTCACAACTCGGCAGAGGAGAGAAGACGCCGACTGGACGAACAGCAGGCGGAAGTTTTGCGTGCATCGGAGGCACGGAAGGAAGCCGAACGAGAACGGGAGCGCACACGTAAGTTAGACGCGAAGCTGCGCGAGTTGGAGGACATAAGTAAGCGTGAGCAAGCCGAACGCGAGCGCAAGGAACGCGAACTTCAAGCCGAACGCGAACAGAAACAACGCGAACTCCAACTTGAACGCGAACGGGAAGCGAAAGAACGCGAACTTCAATTCGAGCGCGAACAGAAGAAACGCGAATTCCAACTCGAACGCGAGCGCAAAGAACGCGAATTCGAGATCGAGAAAGAGCGACGCGCATTATACGAAGAGAAGGCGCGACTGGAAGAAGAGAGCGCAGCGAGACTTGCGAGGGAAGAAGAACAACGTAAACTGGCGCAGTTGGAAAGTGCGAGATTAAATTTAGAGAGCGAAGAACGGACTAGAAAGGCGAATGAAATCGCCGAGAAGGGGATGCGAATGATCGAAGAATGTGGGGCGAGTGTAGGGACCGAGTTGCGAGAACTGTTCGCACTGCAGAAGGCTGCGAGTCGACGATGACCAGAATTCCTATACCTGGTCCAGCTATTACGAGTACACGGATCGCTAAACCGTTCTCTACATATCGCACACCAGTTGGTATTAGTGCTTCACCTATCGCGCAGAATCCACGGCATCAGAACACCGCACCACTACATACCGAACGCGAGAACGAAGAGTTTAGAGGAGAAACTCCGACGGGCCGAGTATTTGGCGAACCGAACCCGCGGGTTTGGAATACGCAGACGGAGCGCCGACCCAGTTCGACGGAGAACTTCCGGGTTAAACCGGAAGAGGGATCATATGAGAGACAGCGGATTACTCAGATAGAGCCGACTATACAACAGAACCCTAGCCAGGAATTTATTACGAGGGATGAGTTGAGTGCTAGTTTAGCGCAAGCTATATCGCTGCACATCCAACCTATAACGGACATGCTTAGCAACCTACGGTTAAAGGAAGCAGCCCAGGTAAGAAGTAATTCTAATCCTAGCAGGCCTGAGTTAGATAAAGTCCAACCTAGTCAACGAGTACGCATATCGGAGGAAACTATACCACATAGACCTCAGGTAAGGACGCCTGTCCCGAATATCCATAATCCCGATTTCGAAAATTCAGCCGAAAGATTTATTCAGGATGCTTGGATCAGGGCCTCGGCGCGCAAACCATCGCGAGCGCTAAGGACTGACACAGAATCGAGCGATGAAGAGGAAGACATGAGACGTCAGAAGTCCCGAAACTATAAGGAAAGAAGGACGGACGCGGAGCAGGTAAGTTTGAACCACCGGGAAAGGACCAGACTTAACAACCCTGCGGAACTAAACCATTTGTTAACCCGGAACGACGCAACCCTTAGGGACATAGGTAAGTTTGCTGCTAGGCAAGGACTGCCGACGCAACAACCCCAGAAGTTTATGGGTAACCATAAGCATTGGAGGACGTTCAAAACCTATGTCGATGAACAGCTAACCAACAGCACCTTTACTCCCAATGAGAAATTCAACTATTTGCTTCAAATGGTCCATCGAGAACCTAGAGCCATTGCTGACAACTTCGTTGGCAATGAAAGGGCATTTGAGTTGGCAATAAAGACACTTAGCGACATCTACGGGAATAAAACCAAGATGGCACAGTCGATAGTGGAAGACTTGGGTAAGGGCGGAAGGATTACAACTCTGTTAGAGCTGTTGAACTTAGCGAATGCTATTTCGAACGCATTGGACATCTTGAGGACGGTGAATCTACCTCATCATGGTGATCACGCCGAAGTTTTAAAGAGCGTAATAAGACGTTTAAACATGCGTTATCGACAAAAATGGCGCAAATTGGAGAATAAGTTGGAGGGCCAAGGTAAAGTATTGACACTTCAGCATATTCATGACATGATAGCCACAGACGCAGTAGCAGAGATGAAATCAAACTTCTCAGAAGAGAATATGAGAGAGTCTAAACCTGTTACCGGTAAGTCTATGGTAAGTTTTGACGATGACAGGACCACTGTGACATTTAACTCAGTAGACAGATATAATTCGAGTACCCTAGCCTTTAGATCAGACTCGCGAGTATGGTCAGGTGAGCGGTTAGATAGACCTAGGTTAAAGCAACAGGAGTTGCCGGATGGATTTGTAGGTTGCCAATACTGTTTACTAAAGGAGGTAAGATCTGACGACCATAAGTTAGATAGTTGCAGACGGTTCAAAGAATTAAATTCAGAACAGAGAAGAGTTCAAGTGCGGACGTTGGACACCTGTTGGGCATGTCTTGCGCCAGGTCATGTATGGCGGCAGTGCCCGAACAGCAAGGACGGATGCATGGAATGCGGCAGACTACATCACAAGTTGCTACATGCGGATTTCCATACACCAACGGACCGTTACTTACAGCGAAATCCTCACAGGAAGGGGAGCAAAGAACCCGTATCGATAAGAAGGAATACATATACCGGCATTCAGGACGATGGTTATCAACCAGGTTCGTCGGACGAGGATGGCGAGTCGAGCGCAAGAGAGGTGACCTGCCAAGGTTTCACCGCGGATAGTTCATCGACCAGCGCGTGGACGTATTTATCATCGGCCACGTCGGAAATATTTAGCGTGATTCCGGTGAAACTTACTGGCGATAAGGGATCTAAGCGAATATATGTGATGTTGGACACTGCGTCCACATTATCGTATATCGACGAGGAAGTGGCGAGAGCCGTTTCTAGCTTCCAGGACGCCGAGGAGATCCAAATAGAGTTGAAGTCTATGCATGGAGTAGGAGACCTCAAGGGACACAGAATTTCGGTAGAACTAGACTCCCTACTTCCGAGAGACCAACATACTCGACAAGAACGGAAAGCTTTGCCATTGGACGGATTTAAGTGTCTAGCTATGAAGGGATTCGGCAGGCAGTTAGGTAAGGTGCCGCCAATGAGTCCCATAGCACAGGAGTATTTTGACAAGCTCAGAATACCGAGACACCAGGTAGGTTATAGGAATGTTTCTATGTTGATTGGTGCAGAACAGCTGATCGCCCACCAAATATGGGAAACGAGACCAGCTGAGCCGCATGTCAATGGACCACATGCCCATAGGACCATACTAGGTTGGTATACAAGAGTACCCATGTCTTATGAGTTTACAGGTGGCGACAAGCCAATAGACAGATACGACGAATTACAGCCTATAACTCAACCACCGTTAGTAGAACCACCAGACATAGACGAGTTTAGGAGAACCTGTATCGACCACTATAGTGACTTTAGCGAGTCGGGCGAGGAGTTGATTCCCGATAATGTTAGGTTGTCGGAACCACTTCACAATGACCGGACAGATAGTGAACCCGAGGACTACTGTTATCAGACCCGTGGGTCTGGTTCAGCGGCCCACGCTACTTATCTGAGTAACGTTTTGACTTATACCGACATAGTGGAGGGTCAAGTGGCTAAATATCGAGACCTCGACATTTTCCAATACAGTGAGGAGGAGCTACAGAAGGAATTGATACGCCAGGACCTCGAGACAGGAGCTAGAACCGTCGAATGGCTGGATAGGGACGCAATGGAACCCGGTGGATATGACCTAGCCATGTCCACTGATGAGAAGCGGTCGCTGGAGATGATGGAAGACACCATACGTCTGCTGCCGACTGGACATTTTGAAGTTGGAATGTTGTGGCGTCGACAACCACCTAAGTAGGAGAACAACTACAGCTTAGCCTTGAAAAGATTGAACGGAGTAAGGGCTCGGTTGTTAAGGAATCCAGACATTAGGGAGAAGTATTGCGCCCAGATCAACAACTATTTTGCCAAGGGATTTGCTGGGAAGGTAGAGGACCCTGACTTAGTGACAGACCAGACTTATTACCTCCCACACCACTATGTGACTCACCCTGACAAACCAGACAAAGTCCGAGTAGTCAACGACTGCGCAGCAGTCTATAGAGGTATGTCCCTGAATTCAGAGTTGATGGATGGTCCCAACCTGAATAATTATTTGATAGGAATACTGTTGCGTTTTAGACAGCGGCGATTCGCATTTACTTGTGACATCGAGGCGATGCTCCACCAGGTAAGAGCCTGTAAGGCAGACCAGGATAGTCTTCGATTTCTCTGGTACGAGAATGAAGACTTATCCGGCCCAGTGGTTACATACCAAATGTACGTTAGGATATTTGGCGCCCGCGATAGTCCGAATGGCACGCTGTTTGTTCTAAAGAAAACGGCAACAGCCCAGATTGGTAAGTATCCAGTAGAGGTTATCGAGTCCATCTTGAGAAACTTCTATATGGATGACGGATTGGTGTCCAAGGACACGGCGGAACAAGCCATAGAAGTGGCTCACGGCCTGCAGGAGTGCTTGGCTACAGGGGGATTTCCTCTGACCAAGTTCACTACGAACTCGGAGGCCCTATTAGAGTCGTTCCCGGTAAAGGATCGCGGGAGCGGAGACATTGAATTGGGGGTAGAACCCATCCCCATGGCGCGAGTACTGGGACTCGCTTGGAATCCGAACACGGATAAATTCCAGGTAAGAGTTAGATTTGAGCCCAGTAGCCCAGACAAAGTTTTGACAAAGAGAATTTGCTTATCGACTTTAAGTAGACTATTTGACCCGATGAAATTTATCAGTCCGGTAATATTACAGGCACGAGCGTGCATGAGGAAAATTTGGTTGTCCGACTTAGAGTGGGACGAACCAATATCTCCTATACATGCAAAGCAGTGGAGAGAGTGGGAGGCCGAGTTGCATCTATTGAAAAATATAGATGTACCCCGTTCCTACTTTCCGAATCAGCTGGTATTCCCAGCTGATCTCGAACTCCACTTGTTTAGTGACGCAAGTGACACCGGCTTTGGTATGGTAGCCTACCTTCGCCGAGAGGTGAGTCAGGATAAATTTGAGACGGCTTTTGTGACTTCTAGATCAAAGACAATGCCGGTCAAATACATGACTGTCCCTCGTGCAGAGTTACAGGCGGCTGTAGTTTCAGTCGAGGTAAGTAAGCAGATAACAAAGGAGTTAGACACGACATTGACCTTATTCTATTGGACGGACGCATCCTTAGTGTTAGTATATATTGCGGCCGACAATATTGCACTAAAGACATTTGTGGCCAACAGACGCGCTCAAATCGTTGACTTTTCGACGAAGGAACAATGGAGACATTGTCCGGCAGTGTTAAACCCGGCCGACATAACTTCGAGAGGTGCAATGCCGGCGGAATTCTGTCAGGAAGAGTCGCAGGAGTTTTGGTTGCATGGACCTGATTTTCTAACGAGGACACAGGAACATTGGCCAGAGCGACTAAAGATAGTGACCAATCCGATGCCTGAAGATGCAGAAGTCAAAGTGGGGAAAGTCTCTAAGTCAAAGTCTAAAGCCAAACTCAAGTCATTGGAGCGGCCTGAAGAGTCATTGGAGCGGCCTGAAGAGTCATTGGAGCGGCCCGGAGACCTGTCAGACCAACAGACTTACGTGACTACTAGGTCCGGAAGGGTAAGTTATGACATAAAACCACCCTTACAGACTAAACCGGAGTCACAATTAGTAAGTGACGGACAGAAAATGACTGACAAAATGGAGCCTTTGGTTTCCAAACCTGCGGGTTTGGATTCGAAACTTCCATTAGTTAGCGGACAACCATCGCTGGCATTTGAGCCATGTAGTGTTTATGACAAATTACTAAATTCGTCTGCCTCTTGGCTGACAATTTGTAAAAGAACTGCGTGGTTAAGCCGATACATTTCGTACCTTTGTATAAAACATTCGGAACATTTAGGAGAACAAACGAGCACTAATAGTGAGCGAATTCAGAAATTGAAACAACCTCTGACAGAGGATGAGATTGATCAAGCGGAATTAAAGCATTTGAAACATTATCAAATGTGTACCTTCCCCAAAGAATTCTATCTATTATCGGCTCAACGACCAGTTCTCTATAAACCCCTTAGAAAATGGAGTCCATTAATCCATAAGGGTTTGATTTGTCATAGATCGAGAATCCAGACTGTCGACATAAACTCACAGTTCAGGTTCCCAGTGATAATCCCTAGTCACCCAATAGAATTGCAAAGAGCGATTCTATGGGATATACACAAGAGGTTGCATCACGCGGGAAAGTTACACTGTTTGTCGGCAGCGAGACAGCGATTCATTTTATTGCAGCCAAGCAGGGCAGTAGGCACTATGTATGACGCCTGTCTGGTTTGCAAGAGGGTGAACGCCAGAGTATTGGAACAGGAGATGGCTGAACTCCCGGAAGCGAGAGTGCAGGCATATGACCCACCCTTTACGAACACAGGGGTGGATTGTTTTGGTCCGATTGAAGCAAAGAGTGGACGGTTGACCCACAAGCGATGGGGTCTGCTACTGACATGTATGGCTAGTAGAGCCATATACATTGAGCGTGTGGCAGACATGTCGACCAAATCTCTGCTCCTGGCCTTGAAGAGATTTATGGCCAGGAGAGGACTAGTAAAGGCGTTCTACTCTGACAAGGGTACAAACTTTGTCGGAGGGAATAGCGAGTTGAACGCGGTTCATAAAGCGGCACAGAATAAGGAAATTTCTGCAGCACTTTTGCCGCAAAGAGTAGAGTGGAGATTTAATACTCCAGAAAGTCCTTGGAGAAGAGGAAGTTGGGAGCGTTTAGTTCGCTCTGTAAAGCAGGCCATTGCCAAAACGTTGCCTGTAAACAAACAACTTACCGACGACGAACTGGTCACAGCTTTCATCGAAATCGAGCATACATTAAACTCGAGGCCGATAGCTATGTTACCAGACGGTGTTGCATTAACGCCGAATCATTTGCTAATGCAGAGTCCAGCATTTCTTGTGCCGGCATCAGAACCCATTAGTGCCGACCTATACAGTCGTAAGAGCTGGAAAATAACTCAATTCGTAGCGTACACATTCTGGGAATATTGGCGGGAATACTATCTTCCCACCATATCCACCAGAACAAAGTGGTACAAAACGGTTCGGAGTCTCCAAAGGGGAGATTACGTATTGATAACCGAGCCGATTGTCAAGAGAAAGTACTGGGAGACGGGAGTGATCTTGCACACACACCCAGACGTGCAAAACATAGTGCTCACAGTCACTGTGAAAATTAGGTGCAAGTGTCCGCACCCAAAGAAGTGTAAAACTAATGGTTTACACACCTTGGACCGACCGGTCCAAGATATCGTGTTATTAGAGGAGACACGCATCGAGACGGGGGATTGTAATTTGTCTCCTGCCTCAAATAAAAATTAGTGTTGGACGCAACTCACTTCGTATGCATTCCTCGTATGCAAATACTAGGAAATGCATAGGAGCGGGTTTGTGGTGATTTGCGTTGAGTTTTGTCTGGTGGGTATCAAAACAAAATTTTATTTTCAAAATTTTGGAAAATTAGAAAATTTAAAAAAAAAAAATTAGAAGTGAACCCAAGACAATTCCAGACGCTGTGTATAGACGTGTTTTGAATTCGTCTATAGATAAACAGTAATTTGAAAAGTCGTGAAGCCTGGAAAATAGCATTTAGAAACCATGGTGACGGCTATATTACGTAGGAGTGTAAATTGAGTTTAGCAATATCCACAGATTGGTGCCAACAGTACAACTAAGGTGCTAAAGGTTAGTAGCACCAGGGCGTACACGGACCCCACTCGGTAGTTTGCAGTGAAGTGTGATGTTCGATTATCAAACCTGTGGGTTTGGTATAGTCGAGCATTGAGATTATGGCCCTTTCTAACTACTGTAGTTTAGTACAAGTAATGGGAGTAGTTTGGGCATCAAAAAGTGAGTTGGTCACGGCCAGTTTACCTCCAAAGTTTTGCGCTATGCATGGGAATAGGTTAGAGGATAGTTAGGAATGAGACGAGATCTAGAGAGTCGAACCTGAACTGCTGGAAGGCGGGGGGGGGGGGGGGGGTGGGGGGGTGGGGGGGCTCAAGAGGTCTGTCCTTCGGCGACATCTAACTGATTTACCCACAGTGTAATTGGTTTGCGTAACGAACTATTGGGATATATGTATTTGCGACACGATGAACCGCTACCTGCCTTCCGAGATCAATTCGACGGGATGCATCTTTACCGGAGGACTCGAGGCGAGGATTAGGAGACGCCAAAGGTCTTCAGCGTATACAAGTTGTTCTACAAATGCGGTGAATGCATGAATAAACAAGACGTGGCGATTCCCGATCGACTGAACGAGCAACATCCTGAACCAATATTAACGCGATGTCAAGCTCACCAATTCCTTAGATATAACGAGGGAGGTTACCCAATGAGCAACCCGATGATCAGTATCGACTTCAGCGGAAAGCGACCTCCGAGACCCATTACGCCGACCGTTACGACTTTAGATCCGTATACGGAGATTAAACCTGTTCGACACCCGCTTTGATAGACACGGCGGCGGCCATTTCGCTATACCGAGCCTATAAAGACCTAGAGGCGCGGCGCGAAGCGGCACGGGACTCGAGTTCCTGGACCACGTTCACTTCGCTTCACCAAGAGAGGAAGCTCACGCCTGAGTATCCAGACGAGATTCGCGCCATCCATCCGTCTACTAACTATACCCACGATCCGCTATTTATACGATATTTACTCCAAATTATTTCGGGAAGTTTCGACGCACGCATTATTAAGCCCGAATATGTCCAATCCTTTATATATCATCGTCGCTCTGATATATACGTCTAGATTTATTACCCAGCGCACAATTGGCGGCCTAAGGAGACTCGTTTGGGGTCATTGACCTCTGAACGAGTGGAGGAGCAACGGACCGCCGCGCCCACAGCGACAACAGCCGGAGCTCACAGCTCGTGGCAAGTACCAGAAGGAGGAGTCCTTGGCAAGCGTCAAGCCAAGGACGAGCAGTTCCATTCTATAAAGTTGCAGAAGGAGGAGTCCTTGGCAAGCGTCAAGCCAAGGACGAGCAGTTCCATTCTATAAAGTTGCAGAAGGAGGAGTTGGCGGAGGCGCCCACAGGGACACGGCAAATGGGACGAGGCCGAGGGAGGAGCACCAGTCGGGAGATAGTCGGTGCCCAGGGAACGTCGTCGCCGGTTCCGGGAAGTGACGCCTCAAGGACGCCGTCAACAGAGTCTACAGGAGGTAGACTGGTGTATCTGGAGAGGGGAGCGAGCCCGAGAGACCCAGGAGCTAGCCGATGAGACTATAATATCACGGAGCGACAAACTCTAGACATATACATCATCGTCGCTCTGATGTATATCGTAGGTTTTGATCAATCATTCGACTGGACTCATATACACTAGTCGTATCCATATTTTAGAGTTTTATTTTCGAAGGCCGAAAAATATTGAAAGGAAATACTTTAACTTTGTAGTCCGTTGGAAATAGTAAATACTTTATACTATATTTGATTTTGTGTATACGACTTTATTTGCTCTAAAGTTTATTGAAAGAGGCAAGGGAAGTGATTGGGGAGACAAACCCGCGGGTTTGGCTTACTCCTTTCACTTACCTGAGCAATCATTAAACCAAGATGATTTGCATTTTTTATAAGAAATTAAGTAAAGTCCGAAAATGGAAGAAATTATTACGTATTTTATATTTAATTTGATTATCGGCCTTTAATGCAATACGTTTATATTTAGTTTATCTTGTTAATGTTGATCGTTAATTTGAGATGGGAAATGGGGGACATTGTCCTAGCCATGTTCCATTTCAATAGGTAGACCGTCAATTTGTAAATAAATAAAGGAAGTAATATTTTTGTCAATTTAATTTTGTATGTAGTAATCATTATGTAGTACGAACGAGGAAGTAATATTTTTGTAAATTTAATTTGTATGTAATAATCGTTAACATTGAGAGAGATAATATTTTGTAAATTTAATTTGTATGCAATTCATTATGCAATATCTATAGCAATATTTGTAAATAGTATAGTATCAAGATATTTTAGATTATTTGAAAGAGATTTATTTTGTTTTGTATACATCGCCTTACACTCTTCTACAGTTGGAGGGAAACATTGCATGATTTCCCTTGGAGCGGTGTTACGGTATATGGCGCTGTACCTACATTATGTAATATATTAGTCCGTTATACAGTATAATAATGTTAGTCCATTATACAGTATAATATATTAGTCCATTATATAGTATCATATATTAGTCCGTGATGCAGTATAATTATTTAGATAAGACATAATGCGCAATGATATTTAGATAAGGAAGTTGAAACGCCCATATATTTTTGATTCATCCATTTTGTATAGTATGTAGCCCTACCTATGTAATTTTGTAATAGGATATAAGTAGATAGTTCCAGGGTAGCAAGTCCTTGTTGGACCCTGGATCTGGGCTTGCCGTTATTAGCCTTGATGAGGCTAGCTACTGGTTTTAATTTCTCTATAATTGCGCTAAATTTATATTTGTGCATGATATTATTAGTACCGCCAAATTAAGCATCGGGAAAATTACCTTATATGGTGGCAATTTACGATTTCAGGGCGCTATAGGCCCACAATCCGGCTCTCTTATTGGCCTAACTGCTTCCAGGTTGGTCTGATGTTAGCTCGGATTGGGGAGCCAATGAGAGATCGATTGCATCACCCTTCTCAAATCACCTATAAATTGGCCTACTTCCATTGTTACTTATCTCAATCTCACATTCTGCTTAGTCACCACACCCCACACAGCTCACCTTCAACTATTATTCGATGCTTAGTTTTCTGCGTAAATTACTGCCCTTTTTTGATTTCTTGCAATGATTCGTTAACTTGCAATTTCTGTTCGATTCTTGTTTGTGTTTCTCAATCAATCTCAATGATCGCTTGTAGAGAGCGTAGTCTCTCAACGTTTAATATTTACATGAGTCAGTACAGCAGTAAGTAAAACCAGTATTAGTAATGACTACGGGTACAGCCACTGTCTGACTGTAACAATAGTTTCCATGAAACCGAAAGTTGATACAGTGCACAGTGATGGGTGCATACTGCAGTAAGGTACAACAGTATTAGTTCAATTCAGGTTCGATGACCCCTAATATATATATGGCCACTACATGGCTCCCCCCAGAACCTGAATTAATAAAAATAGTCCGGCTGCCGGATGGCCCGCCCACTTCGAGTTGCTATGGTAGTTTGCGGTGGTTCGGGTGAATTGCAGGGACTGGGGGGAGGGAGGTCCGGGGGTGTCACTGTAGGTGGTCGACCACGGCGCGGTGGGATGGCCACAATGACGGGTTCATCGATAGCGAGGTGGGCCGGTTTGAGTCTGTCGATGGAGACGGTCTCCTGACGCCCGCCCACCTCGATGACGAACGTCTTTGAGCCGCGCTGTACGACCTTGTACGGCCCGGTGTAGGGCCGCTGTAAGGGAGCGCGGTGAGCATCAGTGCGTAAAAAGACATAGTCACTGGTTGTTAGTTGTGACGGCACTGACGAGTTGGGTTGGCCATGACGGGAGGTTGGTGTGGGCATGAACTGCCGTGCGTGGTTGTGGAGGCCCGGGAGGAAAGCTGTCGAGTTCGGAGGGTCGGTTGGCGAGGCAACGAAGTCGCCAGGCACCGTCAGTGGCTCGCCGTAGACCAGCTCGGCCGACGAGCAGTGGAGGTCCTCTTTGGGGGCGGTCCGGTAGCCCAGAAGGGCCCATGGCAGTTCGTCGACCCAGTTTGGTCCAGTTAGTCGGGCTCTAAGGGAGGCCTTGAGGGAACGGTGGAACCGTTCCACCAGGCCGTTTGCCTGCGGATGGTAGGCCGTCGTCCGGTGGAGTTTGGTGCCGAAGAGTCTGTTGACGTCGGCCCACAACTCCGAGGTGAACTGACTGCCGCGGTCGGAGGATAGTTCGACCGGTACGCCGAACCGGGCGATCCAGTGGGCGACGAGAGCGCGGGCGCAGCTCTCGGTTGTGGAGTCGGCGAGCGGGATGGCCTCGGGCCAACGAGTAGTCCGGTCGACGATCGTAAACAGGTAGGTGGAGCCTCTGGATGGAGGGAGGGGCCCTACCAGGTCGACGTTGACATGGTCGAACCGGCGTCGAGGAACAGAGAATGTCTCGAGGGGGGCCTTTATATGGCGTTGAACCTTAGAGGTCTGGCAGGCGACGCAAGCCTTGGCCCAGCTCGTCACTTGTTTGGACAGGCCGTGCCAGACGAAACGCTCGGAGAGGAGTTTCCTAGTGGAGCGGATTGATGGGTGGGACAGCGAATGGACCACATCGAACATGTGGCGGCGCCACGTGCTGGGGACTATCGGCCGAGGTCGGCCCGTAGAGACGTCACAGAGGAGCGTGACGTCATCGTCCGCGAGTGTGACGTCACGTAGATCGAGGCTACCAGGGTTTGCCCGGAAGGCCTGTAGTTCGTCGTCCTCCCGTTGGGCGGCCGACATGGCCTTATAGTCGACCCCGAGTTGGGTCGACAGATGGCCCACGAAGCTGCGAGAGAGGGCGTCCGCGACCTGGTTGTCCTTTCCGTCTACGTGGCGTACATTCGTGGTGAATTCCGAGATGTACGCCAGGTGGCGCTGTTGACGGGGGGACCAGGGGTCAGTGACCTTTGAGAAGGCCTGAGTTAGGGGTTTATGGTCCGTGTAGGCCACAAACGTTCGGCCTTCGAGAAAATAACGGAAGTGGCGGACCGCGAGGTATAAGCCGAGGAGTTCGCGGTCGTAGGCGCTGTACTTCCGTTCGGGAGGGCGAAGTTGTCGGCTGAAGAACGCGAGCGGTCGCCACTTTCCATCGGTCCACTGTTCTAGTGCCGCGCCGACAGCTGAGTCTGATGCGTCGGTGGTGACGGAGGTCGGCGCATCGTGGCGAGGGTGGACGAGCATGGCGGCGTTTGCGAGGGCCCGCTTGGAGGACTCGAAGGACGCGGCTAGTTCGGGAGTCCAGTCGACGTCCTTAGCCTTGGTGGCGACGGCGGCGTAAAGTGGCTGCAGTGCGGCAGCAGCTGCGGGTATAAATCGGTGGTAAAACGTTACCATACCGATAAACTCCCGCAACCCTTTGGTGGTGGTTGGACGCAGGAAGGAGCGGACGGCTTCTACCTTATCGGGGAGCGGATGGGCGCCGGATGCATTTACGACGTGGCCCAGGAACTGGATTTCCGCCACCCCGAACACGCACTTCGCAAGGTTGACAACAAGGCCGTAGTCTTGGAGCCGCTGGAAGAGTTGACGCAGATGGGCGAGGTGTTCCTCGGGGGTTTCACTCGCGATGAGGATATCGTCGAGGTACACGTAGAGGAAGTCCAGCCCGGAGCACACAGAGTCCATCAGGCGTTGGAAGGCCTGGGCGGCGTTCTTGAGGCCGAACGGCATACGAACGAATTCGAAGAGGCCGAACGGAGTGACAACGGCGGTCTTGGGAATGTCTCCGGGCGCCACGGGGATCTGGTGGTAGCCCCGCACCAGATCGACCTTGGAGAATATCGTGGCCCCTGCGAGTCGCGCCGAGAAGTCCTGGATGTGCGGGACGGGGTACCGATCGGGGGTCGTGGCGTCATTGAGGAGACGGTAGTCGCCGCAGGGCCGCCAACCGCCGTTTGGTTTGGGCGCCATGTGGAGGGGAGACGACCAGGGGCTATTCGAACGGCGAATAATCCCCATCACCTCCATCTTGCGGAACTCTTCACGCGCGATCTCGAGTTTATCGAGAGGGAGTCGACGGGCGCGGGCGTGAACGGGAGGACCAGTGGTCGGAATGTAATGCTCCACGCCGTGACGAGTCCGAGAAGGTTGGCGTCGTGATGGCGGGGAACTCCGCCAGGAGGTCGGAGTAAACTCGGTCCACGGAGGTCGACGCGAGGTGAGGATGGGTTCCCGGGATGGTGGAGGAGGAGCAACGGAGGGGGATCGGCTGGAAAGTTTCCATGTCGATGAGTTGCTGCCCCTTAACGTCAACCATCAGGGCGTTGTCGCAGAGGAAATCAGCCCCAAGCAATGGTTGGGGGACGTCTGCGATGACGAAGTCCCAGTGGGTCCGCCGGTCGTTGAACCGCAGGGGGATAGAGCGCGTCCCGTAGGAACGAATCGATGATCCGTTGACGGCGCGGAGCGGCGGCCCAGTACGTCCGGAACGGGTGTCGAATCCGCTGGCGGGGAACACACTCACCTGGGCGCCGGTGTCCACGAGGAAGTGGCGCCCGGAGTTCCGGTCCCAGAGGTAGAGGAGGTTATCCCGCTGTTTGTATCGACCAGTCGACGCCGCGGCTACCGTCGGCTGGTCGGGGCGTTTCCCGGGAAGGAACACAGCGCCTTGCACTGCTTGGCAGCGCTACCGAACCGAGCGTGGTAGTAACACACGCTTTTGGTGTCAGGCTGAGCAGTGCCGGAGGAGTTTGTGGAGGAGTCCCTGGGGCGATGCGAGTTTGTCATCCCCCTGTTCATGCCGGCCAGTTGGGATTGTCCCTGGCGTTTGGCCAACCAAAGAACGTCGGCGGTCGCAGCCAGGGCGCGGGGGTCCTCGAAAGAGTCGTTGGAGATTTGTAGCCGAATGTCCTCGGGGAGCTGTTCGAGGAAGAGTTGCTCGAACAGCAAACACGGCGTGTGCCCGGTGAGGAGCCCCAGCATCTCGTCCATGAGTTCGGACGGCTTGCGGTCGCCCAGCCCACGCATATGGAGGAGTCTCGCAGCGCGCTCCCGCCGACTCAGGGCGAAAGTCCCGAGGAGCCTCGCCTTCAGTCCCTCGTACTTCCCATCTGTAGGCGGAGCGGTGAGTGTGTCGAGGAGGCAAGCGGCGGTCGGCTGGTCGAGAGAGGCGACGACGTGATAGTACTTTGTCGAGTCGTCGACAATCCTCCGGAGTTGGAACTGGGCCTCCACCTGCGCGAACCAGACGGATGGGTTTTCCGTCCAGAACGGGGGCAGTTTGATGGCGACCGCGTTGAGGTCGTTAGCCATCGGTAGCTACAGAGCTACGCCTGTACGCGAAATCCGTTCGCGCAAGTCTGGGTCACCAATGTAGAGAGCGTAGTCTCTCAACGTTTAATATTTACATGAGTCAGTACAGCAGTAAGTAAAACCAGTATTAGTAATGACTACGGGTACAGCCACTGTCTGACTGTAACAATAGTTTCCATGAAACCGAAAGTTGATACAGTGCACAGTGATGGGTGCATACTGCAGTAAGGTACAACAGTATTAGTTCAATTCAGGTTCGATGACCCCTAATATATATATGGCCACTACACGCTATTAATTACAAGTTGGAACTATGATTTCTACCCTTTAGTAAATGGTTCTATGTGATTCCTTTCGACAATAATCCTACGGGATTTCTCAGACTGTCAGACTTTTGTGATTTGCATGTGCCGCTACGGTAGCTACTCATTCTGATGGAGGGCAAGGGTACCGGTAAGCGCGGCGGGCGCATCGGGGGGTTAGCGACGACGGGAGTGCGGAGGATTCAAAGACAAGTAACATTGGGGGGATTACTATTGCGCGCGCAAGTTGCGGCGTAGGGTGGGCCAGGTACGCCGGTTCGGCAATTAGGGGCTGATGATCCAGGTTTTGTCTCTATTTTGTAGTACTAGGGGGACAGGAATTGGGTTAGTTAGGAAGCCTAGACGTAGCCGGGAGAGATCTGCGTCCCTTACGTTGCGAGTTGCGAGTTGCGAATTGCGAGTTGTGAATTGCTAGCTAAACTGTAGATCGCGATTGTGTTATGCTGATTGGTGCGTTACTAAAGTGTGCCTAATAAATCACGAATGCTTGGATAGGCGCTCTTTTCCCTTTGATTGATTTCTATTTCTTAGCTTACTGTAATTAATTTCTGATTAGGTCGAAAATAATACGGTATTTTAGGCTGTTGCTAGTGTGACCCGTTGCGTAATAATTTAGAATTGCGCATTCTGGAATACTTAGTAATTAGTACGCCGTTACATATTTGTGACTGAAATTAATTAGTAAAATTAGGAATTTGTACGCTGCATAGCGGAGGGTAGTTAGGTAATAAATTTAGAGTACCGTACACTATTCACGCTGGGCGGTTATTTGAATTAGCGGACAAAATTCACATCGCAGTATACAGTACGCAACGCGCATCAGTAAATTGCTGGCCTAAAGCCAGCCGCAGATAAGTTAGAGTCCCGAAATAATTACCGTACCGATTTTCGATTATTTTTAAATATTCTCACATTCACATTTTCCGTTAGGGAACCCCAGTATTGCGATTAGATTCGATTAGAAAGGACGTAGTTGTAAGCGCAAATTTACAGTAATATTAGGCTATAAAATACACTCAGAGTGTAAAATCTCTCACACTCGTTTTAAGTCAGCTTAGGGAGCCGATTCGGGTTTATTGTTTTGGTTATTCCCGCGTGGCTCATATATTCGAACAGTTAGCTCTCTATCGAGTAATTGGTAGAGAAAGGAACGAGAATTTAGTAGGAGCCGTAGAAATTTAGGAAATATATTAGCGGACGGCAGATTAGCGCCATCCAACGGGAAGTAGTGGTTTTCCGTACCTGAAACCCTACATTTAGTAATATACGCTCCTGATTGCCCCGTCTAGTAAATAGAACAGTTTTGTGTCTTTATTGGTTAGGCTGGGGTAGTTCGTTTAACATGTGGTATTCGATATATTTAGTTTTTTGACATTGTTTTGTCGCGAAATTAAAAGCAATGGTAAAATAACAGCTGGTGTTCATGATGAAATATGGCTTAATATGTTATACACAGTCATAGAAAAACGTGTTGGTTGCCAAGTTTTACTAGTAGGCTATAAGGAAAGGCAATGTTTACTCACACATAAGCTGTTGGTTTCTAATGTATTACCCCATAAGCTGATTGCTCTCCCAGTGCTTCCTAAGGGTATATCTACAATAAGGTTACTCACTCTGCTATGTTAGGGGGTGGATCAGGAGAATGAATTTTAGTTACACAAAGCAGTGTGTTGTGTCCTATTGCAGTCGATACTCACTGTGGATTGCAAAATGTTTTATAGTTGACCTACACTATAATACAGTAGTTGCATGTATTTAAGGAGCCCGCTCTGGCCTATCGCCTAAGGAGTACCTATATTACATATTCACATAGAATTCACTGGGAAGAGATATTCCGCTTGACGACGGGGTAATACCTATAGAAGGAAACTAAATTTGTTATTTGGCTCTATTCGTTGTTATTTATCTGGTTGTGCATCATGGGCATTTTTTATAAATATTCGGTAATCGCATCTTATATCTTGTAAACGTTCTTGATAATGAAATTATTTGCTTCATATTATATTTTTGTTAGTGGTAGCTAAGTTGCATTTTTTATTATGTGGGGCGAGCCACAAAGTCAGCTTGCCTCACGCCTTGCAGTTTAGACAATTTTAGTTTACTTACTGCTGACTGACATAGTTCTTTGTAATAGTCTTGGCTAGGATTTTTCCCCCGGGCTCCTTCCAGGCAGCTTGCTAGCTTTCTAGTAGTTAATTTTTAACTTACCAGAGAATACCAAAGATTTCCTCTTACGCCTTCTTCTCCATCCATACCATAACTTTTTAAGTAGTGACTCGTGGCTAACTGATTCAAATGCTTTTTGAAAGTCGAAGTTTGAAAGTCGAACTGTCTCCACCTCCAACTCTCCATTATCCATACCTTTGTAAACATTATCTAGGAAAATAAGGAAGTTGAGTAATAAATGTGAGCTACATTTTCTAAACCCATGTTGGGCGTTGTGTAGTCGCACCCTTACTTGTTCATATACTGCAATGAATATGCACCTTTCGAACACTTTCCCTGGGATTGCGAGAAGTGAAATCGGATAGTACTAAATACTGTATGTCAATTTTACTCCCATTTTTATGTTGGTGAATTTCTAAGGCATTAATTATTCCACACAATCGGAAAATAGTTGCCTTTTTTCAGTAATTTAAATATTCTAAATAAAGAAGGTGCAAGGAATTTCATCAACGATTTAAGAAACTCGGTGGGATATTATCTGGTCCACGAGATTTATTAATTAACATCAAGAGCAGACAGAATATCCACGGTCTCTACCGAAACATCATACTGTAGTTTCTGGACGTTGTGAAGTTTGGAGGATCAACAATATCAATTGGAGGAGAGATCCCGCTTGTAGGTTGTGGAGGGGTTTTAAAGACATATTGGAAAATTCATTAACTACTGTACCTAGCTCAACTTGTTCAATGTCCTATACCATCTGACCATAGAGGCAATTAATATGGCGATGGCCTTGAGTCAGCTGTCTGCTGTGCGTGTGCAGGATGCTGCACAGCTGTGTGTGATTTTGCATTTCTTCATTGTTCTGCTTTTCCTCTACAGCTCTACGGTACCGGTTGTGTACCGTACGTCTGTACTGTGCTGCTGTACCGTACATTGTATTGGATTTCATGTCTGCATGTTAAAGTTGGTTGTTTATACTGTTATAGCCTATCGCATTTCTTTATTCGGTTATTGTTCCATGCAGCCATGTTCGGTGTTCTGCTTTTCCTCCATCTGTCCAATCCAGCTACCGCGAGTGCGAGTACGCCTAAGTTTGTTGTGCATAGCATAGTAAAGCCAACTATGAACTACCTTAGTATTACTGTATTAGCTTTATTGAGCATGTTTTAATATGAAATGAATTAGGCCTACCGGTACACCGCCACCGCGCAATTGTAGGTCATATGTCATACCGGTCAGCCGGTACCTATACTGCTATAAGCCTATAATTTAATGTATATCCTTTATAAGAAAACGTTTTTATAAATATTTTATAATTTTTATTTAGGCCTATTTTATAGGGTATACTGGGGTAATTATGGACAATTTTTCGATTTTTTGGACCTCACAGCCAGACCTTTACATTAAAATGCAAACCATTTGCTTTACATATACATTAGGCAGTTAGGTTATCCATCTATCATACTGCATACATTTTTTTTTTGAAATCCGTGAGCCGGCCCTGTGGCTGTGCCGGCTCATTATTTTTTTGGTCTCAAGGTGTCCGGAATTTCCCGGACCTGGGAAATTCGGGACAGTTGAAAAAACACAGTAAAAAATGGAAATTCCCCATCAGGAATAGTTCAGGGATATTTCCGGACATTTTCAACTTTTTAAAAAAGGCCAAACCAAAATTACAGGCCATCAAAGCCAACAATATAATTATATACAATACAATACAATTATCGATACCTATCTACCGTAGATATAAAACAAGGTTTATAATACATTCTCGTACAATACACCTTATAAACAGTATAAACTGGTTAACAGTGTATTATGGTTTAGCTAGATTCCATCATCAAAAAGAAACATAAATTCTTAGTTAGTCTTCATACAAACAGGCCAATAAAGCCAACAATATAAAATCAACAATTACCGGTACCAATACTGCAATACCTGAATACTGCAATATCTGAATATAAAAAAAGGTTTATAATATCATAGGGTCTGTGGGTAGCCTATTAAATCTATCTTATTGCCTTGGTCATATATCCTACTGATATTTCCAGTGCGGTCCCCCCAGAACTTTACTCCCCAGAGGAAACTCCAGTACTCATTTAGCTACCACTTAAGGATGCAAGACGAGAGATGCGCCCTGGCTGGTCCCTTTAAAGCATTCGTGCCGAAACGAAAACTGCTCTGGCCCATGTGAGGAAAACTGAGGATCGAACCCACGACCTACAGCCTATATGGAATACTGACAAAAAGCGCGCCACACGCGTTCTGGTTAAACGAAAATCGCGCCACCCATGATATCAAATGCGCGCCAAGCCAACAATTGACTATGAAATTTTGCAGTAATTGCTTAGGCCTAATTGTATTAATTTATCAGTTTATAATGCTGTAGCCCTACAGTATTTTAACATTAAAATGCGAGTGTAGCGAGCAAGGAAATATTCCAATTATATCTGATTATGTTAACATAAATACAGTCTGACAGTAATAGTCAGATAGTGCTGTATAGTTGTAGTAGTAGTAGTAGTAGGTAAACATCAACTGACTGTTTTTAAATGTAGATGTGATCAAGATGCGAGCGCAGCGAGCACGAAAATTTTAACATTTCAGCATTTAAAGTAGGCAAAGCGACTGTTTTCAAATGTCAAATGCAGAAATGCAGATGTCATTAAATTGCGAGCTGCTGAGCTGGCGAGCGCGGCGAGCACGGAAATTCTGCTGAATCATGCAGGCTGTCATGGTTTTATTGGTTTGAAGAATCTGACAATTGAAAATCTTTTGAAACAAGTCATGTTTTTAATGGTCATGCTCAATCCCAAATCCGTGTGTTTCCATTTGTCCACAGCCAGACAGTGCTAAGAGTAGGTTTATAGTATAAACGCGAGCGAAGCGAGCGGACATTTTACAATCTTTTTAAACCTATAGAATAATTTCAAATAGAGCTGTAGAGTGGGATGTGTTGCCAGTGCACTGCTCTGCTACACTACCCTGCTACCTCCTACTGTCCTAACCTAACCCTACATCCATATTCGCGCCAGGACCGCCAGGATCCTCGATGCGCGCCACACGCCCCTGTCACTACGCACCAGGATCCTTAATCCGCGCCACACGCCCCTGTCACTACGCGCCAGGATCCTTAATCCGCGCCACACATGTTGAGCAAACTCTACATAAATTCCAACCTGGCTGGCCTAGCTAGCCTACCGGTAAATGTTATGACCCATATTTTCAACTTATTTGATAGGCCTACTTTTTATCTGAGTCATTTATATTTATATTTCCATATATTGGCTACCATTATTTCCGGAATTATGCTTGTTGCACCAATTTCCGGACAATCCGGCTCATTCCTGTTTGGGGGGCTCCGCTCCATCCTGTACTATTATTATATATTATATAGTCTTATTCCCTACTGTAACCTGACCAGCTGACTGCACGGTAACCTTCCTGCTTACAGGCTTAAGCCGCTGTATACTTTTAGGGTGTAGGCCTACTTTGCTTTACTATAAAATTTTGCTGCAGAAGAGGACGATGTGCCCTACGCACAGCACGTGAAAAACTGTCTTTTCAGGAAAAATACTATACTGCTATAGGCCCTAATAAAAATAAAAATTAATTTTTATTTAATAATAATTTTTCTTTAAAAATTACTTCGGCCTATAAAAATAAATTCCACAATGAAGTAAAAAAACCAGATCTGCAGATACTGAGATAGGGGGGTTGGGGGGGTGGGGCAGGGGGGGGGGGGGAGACTGGACGCAATAAAAATTAATCCCTTCCATGGGAAATTAGACGCAAATAACAGATGATTTGATTACTCTCAAAAATAAAACTGTAACCTGTTTTATTGTGTTTAGTTTATTGTTTTGGTTAAAATAACGTGCCACTGTACTGTAACCTGCTCCTTTACCTACTTTTGAATTTAACATTGTGGCGGGGCGGGATATTAATTCGCCAAGGCGGGTTTTGCATCTAGTCCCCCCCCCCCCCCCCCCCCCCCCTGTCAGCCTGTATCGCGCAAGCGGTAAAATGACATTTAAAAATTAAAAATGGAGGCCCCTAAACAGGAACGTCCCAACAAGCCTGACTCAAAAAAAATAATGCCCAGCCCAGCCCCACTTTCAAGGTCAGAAGGTGGGACTGGGACTGAGCAAACGATAATTAACCATAAGTGTAAGTAACTGTAATAGAATATCAGAGTTAGGTTCCCCCTATCATATCATACTGTTTAAATGGTAGATATATATTATGTTTATGTAACGTAACAAATAGGCCTATTGAACCCTAAATGATCAATTAGTTAATGGTTAATCCTATCATTTAATGAAATGCACTGACAGATTGCTGGACTGAGTGAGCACCGGTATTGCGATGGATATTTTAGGGAAAGTCACCGGATTGTTTATAGTATTGGTTACATATGGAGTTTCTGCAAATGATCCCAGCTCATCTACACCCGGGGTTGATTCAGGCTCGATCTACGCCTTGGATCCCAGCAATATATACAGCCCCTCGATATTTCTCGATGATGTCATTAAACTCACAAACTTATTTATAGGTCGAATTCAACCTGACCATCTCCCATACGATCTTCTAACTGATTTATTTGTTGATACCGGTGGAGAAATTTCAAAACTCGGATGGACTACAATACTTACTGAACAAGTGGAGAGTAATTACCTCGAGTTTACCATATGTCTCGCTGTCGGGATTTTATTCATAATATTGATGCCGATTATCGGGTTGATATTTTGCTGCTGCCGTTGCTGCGGCAAATGTGGTGGCACGATGGTGCAGAAACCCGCAAAGCGGGCGAACTGCACCCGTTGGCTGTGCTGCTTCTTTTTACTTCTACTCGTTGTTATCATGGGCCTTGCGTCCGCTTGTATGTTCCTTAGCAACGCGGACCTGCAACCAGTCCCGGGGCGCATTGTCAAGGTCGCCAGCGACGGGGTCAACGACATCCAGTTGTTTGTCCGCAACTCTGCGAACGAGTTGACCGACACCGCGGTGGAGTTGGTTTCCGATACCGGGGAGGGGGCCCGGGCCATCCTGGACGATGTCGCCAGCGCCGGGGAACAGATCGAGCGGAGGTTGCTCGATATCGCCGGTTCCCCGTTGTCCCAGGCGAAATCCTTGGCTAAGAATCTCAATTATATCGGTCCCAACCTTGATGATTTAATTACGTATCTAAGTGATTCGCAATCGAGTATCGAATCGTTGAGTAAGGAGTTGAAGGATCAGCGTGATATTCTTAATGACGGATTTAATAAGATACCGAATTGCAATGAGATTGAGCACTGCGAGTATCTTAGAGACGAGATTGGCAAGTTGAAGATTTTGATTTCTTCAGACCAGGTTCCGCTCGAAGCGGTTCGAGACGTTCGCACCAATCTCGGGGATGTTCTGGATCCGGATTACTTGAACTCGGTCACCGAAGGGGAGGCCACACTCGCGGAGATCAGCTCGGAAGTGCGTCTCCAGCTGGCCGACGGCGTGGCGGAGGGCCGTGCGGAGATCACCACCGCCGAGGAGAAGCTCTTGGTATCGCTGAAGGCCGAGTTGAGTAACGCGACTGATTACGTTCCAGAGGATTTGTTAACCAACTACACCGTCAACTTCCGTAACTCTATACAGAAGTACTACGATCCTATGGAAAATTACCGTTGGATTGGCTTCCTAGCGGTCAGTGGTCTCTGCGTTCTCATTGCTCTCTTCTATGGTCTCGGGCTTCTCCTCGGTGTCTGTGGTTTCAACCAGTCGGACCTCCCCTCCCAGCGCAGTGGGGCCTCCACCTGTGGCGGGGTGTTCCTCATGGTCGGCGTGGGATTCTCCTTTATCTTCGCCTCTCTCCTCATGCTCATTGTTGTCATCTTCTTTATCGTGGGATCGTTCGGCGCCGTCGTCTGTCGGGACCTCGGCGACCTCACGCTGCTGGCCGAGACCGTGGACGACCCAGCCTCGCCCTACTTCTACAACTTCAGCGCTCTCTACGACTCGCCTCTCAGCGTCAGCGGCATGCTCAAGGACTGCCGCGACAACGCCACTGTCTACACTGCCCTGGGTCTGGAGGAAGTGCTCCGCTCCGCCGGAGTTGTTGATGAACTTGACAAATTGATCGACGCGGTTCCCAGAAACTTCATCGACGACAGCGAAGTGAACATAAACAGCGTCGCCTTTCTTAATCCCGTAGAGATCGAGAAACTTTCAAACTTCCATTACACGAAGTTTCATTTTGCGGACAACGTCGATGTTATGAGCCAAATGGGCAGCGATGTCCTGGAAGTCGACGACTTCGATTATTTCGTCGACGAATTACTCGAGATCGCGAAACTACCAGAACTTCCAACCGAGAGTAAAGATAATATCAATACCGCGGCCAACAACCTCGCCGCAATGACGACGACATCCGTTCCAAAATTGGAGATTCTATCGTTGAACATCAACGAGTTGATTGAGAAACTCAAACGTAACTTCACGTGGATCCGCGAACAGGACGTCCCGGTCTTCATGTCGAGTCTCACAACCGCCCAGGAGGATATGGCCAACGAGCTTGATAACATCGTAGTCGAGGCGGTTCAGGACTTTAAAGATAGTTTTTTCTGGTTTATCGGGTCTCAAGTTGATTTGGTTTACTATTCCCTGGAAACCGAAGTCGCCCCCTGTCGGCCTCTCAGTAACGTCTACGACTCCTTCCACGTGGTCCTTTGCTCCAATGTTGTGGATTCTTTCAATGTGTTCTGGTTCGCCTTAGGCGCGGTCGTCGCTTCTCTAATTCCGGCTATCGTGTTGGGCGTCCGATTAGCGAAACATTTCCGACGGATGAACGAGGACCTCCCCGCTTCGAGTCGCGCCGCGCGTCGCTCCCACTATCCGCAGCAGCGACCGATCCCCATGGCGGAGGTGCCCCCGACAGCCTCCCGACCCGTCTACTACAACCCCCCGGGGCCGCGGTACGACGAGGGCCCCCCTCCCCCCCGCCCCCGCGGGACGACAACTTCGGTGGACGATTACGACCCCGGACACGGGTCCTTCAGCGATATGCGACTGATAGACGAGCCGCCCCCGCGCTACACCGGTTACCACAGGGACCAACGGCCCTACGGCAACGACGTCTACCCCCCACAGATGCATCAATCCGCCGAGATTCCCCACGCGAAGGTAGCCAGTCGCTACCCCTACAACCGCTACGTATAAACCCGTCTGTCTCGCTGCTTGAAATCACAATGAATACCTCGAGAGGCGACCATCAATCAGAACTACTGTTCATTTCCTTCTACCGGTACCTCACAGCTACACTGACTTACATGCTAATGATTTTAACGAATCCCAGTGTTTCTTGCAACCATTATAAGTCATTGGTGGGTATATTATAATTATATATTTATGTTTAATTCGCAGTTTATCTCTTTGCTGCATGCAAACAGGTCGTAGTATATTACGATACTTGATTATTTTGTATTTCCAGTGTTTTCCTTTACTATTTGTAATTCCATTGTGTGTTTGTGTAGATTTCTCCCCACCCAACCTGCTTAGTTTGGGTAGATTAATGTATAATAGACAGTTTTTTTAGCGCTTCAATCTTTTGTTAATCAGTTTAGGGGCATTACGATGTTGGATTTTAAAGTAACTGATTTCTTAACTCAATGTTTCCTAAATAAATTCAAAAAAAAATATTAAAAAAATATATAAAATTAAATAACTATTTTAAAAAAATTATTTAATTTGACATAGCGACCTTTTGCTTTTATTAAGGAAATCTCTTTTTAATGATCTCATTGAAATGTTCTAAAACACAATAATTGTTGTTCTAGACTAGAATATTCATTTGTATTTAATAAAGAGCTAATATGTTATAGAACATTTTCTACTTTCAAACAAGATTGATTGGTTACAATTAGTAGGCCTCTTTAGTTTTTATAATTTTTCGCAACATAAAACTAATTTGTAAATTGATTTTAAATTTCGATAGGTACGAAATGTTGTCCTATTTCAGTTGCTGATTCTATATTTTAGAAAATTCAAACTGCTTGAATTATGTACAACTATAAATCTTGATATTAATCTGATATGGCGCTCCGTTTGTTTATTTTTATTCCATTTTTGTGGATTGTTCTAGGCCTATCTCATTATATTATTTATATTTGCTGCTTTTAACTCTTATTTATTTAATATGATCTGTGCATTATAAGTATACGATAACCTACTTTCCATCCATGTATCAGTTCTTTAACAAGAAATCAGAATATCTAGCAATACAATACAACAAATATTGCGTTTTCTAGTTCTCCTGGACAGGCGTTTGTTTTGAATTTGAATTCAAATTTTATCATAATTTCAGTTTATTTCCAAATTATTTCATTTATGTAGTTTCTTTTTCTTTTTGATTTAAGTTTCAATGTTCAGCTCGAAATTCATAATGAGTGCGTCTATTCCTTGTGCTTCTAGGCGTTTCGAAAGCAGCAGTGCTCAGCTCATAAAACATCATCTGTCAAATTTGGAGGTATGCTATTCGCAAATATACAGATAACCACCATCGTACTTCAAAACTGTACAATGAATATTTTGTATTTGGAGTTTTTCTTTCTGAAATTATGATATGATGTAACATAATTTAATTATTTGAGTAATGAAACAAATATATATATCACTAAAATTTTAAGACGGCTATTTTTGAAATCATTATATTTCGTTAGATATTTTATTATTTTATTGAACTTTAAATATATCCATAGGTTTGTGTTCTCATGGATGAATATTCCGATAGATTTTTCCATATGAGAATAATTATTTTCAGATCATTTTTTCCAGAGTACAAAGGCATACATAAAAACCAAAAATCGTTTTAAAAATTATCATTTATTCCGTGCTGATATTTTAGCCAGATTTTTAGTAATTGAACAACTTTTTTCTCGTTTATTCCTCATTTGATTGACTCAATGTAACTTATTTATATAATATAGTTTTTATTATTGTTTTCTGACTAATAACTTTCAACATCTCACCTTTGACGGGCCATAAAAAATATTATAATTCTTATTTAGTTAATGAGACTGTGGTGATTACGTACCAGATATATGGAGGGATTCCATGGTCTGTTCTGTACTGTGTCTGTCTGCTTGTACCGCTGCCGCTTATTTTGTTTATACATCTTTGTTTATTTACCATCATTCTGTTATACGACTTACGACTTATCCTTAAATTACGTAACGCGAGGTGGGGGTGGGGGGGGGGGGGGGTATTCGAAAAAAACGCGACACAACAAAATTGTGTAGACATACATGTTAAGTTAATTACGCAATATAAAAACTTTCAGTTTAGCTTCTAGTCTGACTCTATCACATCATTGTCGAATACAGGCAACGTTAGGTACATTATGCCTATGCCTAACCAGGATTCTCTTAAATTCTATACGACTATGACCAATGCGCAACGGGGCAATAAAACAAATATTTCATGGAATTATTTCAAGCAATATATATTTATCACTATTTACTAGGATTAATAATATAAAGCTATTAAATTTGGAACATATTTCGTGACGTGCCATGGGGGGGGGGGGGGGGGGGATGTGAGTGACAATTTGTGACAGCGTTGGGGGACGGTGGGGTGTCGTTTAAATTACGTTACGTAATTTAAGAAAGACACATTATTACATATTGATTGATCGTTTCATTTAAACCGTTTAAACACTGACCTTTACATCATTATTGTGTTTGGATTGACAGCAGTACAACGGTAACGCCAACGGTGTACCCGGTATATGACACAAACTAATTTAATTACATCGTAGCAGACAACGTAACACTTAAAATATTAATTACTTTTTCACCGAAATTGAATAACTGTTTTCCTGTTTCTCTCCTTTCTGTTTCTCGCTGCATTAGACCGCTGTTTGTTATTTCGTATTGATTTATCCCCCCCATATATCACTTTGGAGCAGTAAAGAAGATACCTCCTAGCTAGATATCCTTTTTTTCTATCCCTTATTCTCTTATACCTTAATTTAACATGTTATAAAGAGATATTATTTAACCTAACGTATTGTAAATATGAGCGTAACAATGCTGTATAGATCGTCGGCTAGTGGAAAATGGACAAATTATTTCATTCGAGAAATATCAACGCCTGAAACATTAATTGTTCTAAAAAAATGATACGAATATGGGGATAGTTGAAGGCAAGGCATGGCAAGTGAATCTTTCACCTTATATATATTTTGGTACTGCTGTATGGATCGTCGGCTAGTGGAAAATGGACACATTATTTCATTCTTTATTTCATTTCTAGAAATATCAACGCCTGAAACATTAATTGTTGTAAAAAATGATACGAATATGGGGATAGTTGAAGGCAAGGCATGGCAAGTGAATCTTTCACCTTATATATATTTTGGTACTGCTGTATGGATAGTGGATACAGCGAGCGATAATTTGAACATTTTTACTGCTCTTTGTCACGCATTACACCATCTCCCTTAATGCTAGGAAATTCGGTATGAAAATATTTCTCTCTTTATTTGGCTCTCCATTGTAACCAATTGTGTTCATTAATATTAGATGAACCGAAGTGATTGGCCGGCCACATTACCTGTACCGCTGTACCTACATGAATCATCTGATGAATCATAAGACCCCGCCAATAGTTCGATTCTTGGTTTTGGAGATGTTTTTTTTTGGAGGCTTTAATTTAATTTAATTCTAAAAACATTCCTAACCCCAATACAATTATAAAATTCTGTGTCCATTTCCTCGTCTTTTTCTATTGTACTAGCTGTATTATAATTCTTACTGGACATCTATCTAATGTGCCATTATTTGTCCGTGTTCGTGCAATGCGGTGTCTGTGAAACTAATATGAGGATTACAAGGAGTCTGGCTGTAAAACTATAATATTTATGTTTTGTATTATTTTGATTGTAATATATTTTTTCCCTTAAATTAACCCCCATTCCCTTTTCGTAGTCTGTTATTTTCGGAGGCTGTAGTTGAATACGTATTATATTTAAAATTATTAACGTTCCTACACTTTTACATTAATTAGTTTTAAAGTTGTTGACACAATTCAATCTGTTTTTTTTTTCATTTTTAATCTTTTACCTGAATGCATCTGAAACCGTTTAGTTTCCCCAGTAGGGTAGTCTTTACATCGATATTGTATTTCTGAAACTTGCTATGTAAGTTTCTGATAATAATTAATTATTGTGTATTAATTTCTACACTATTAGTATGCGATTTGTATGTTATATTATTAA